>BHEV01067912.1:0-12846 GCA_004319985.1 Emydocephalus ijimae | reverse complement strand
TAGACTAGCCATGCCCAGTTCCTGTAACCGTTCTTCATATGTTTTAGTCTCCAGTTCCCTAATCATCCTGGTTGCTCTTCTGTGTTCTTTTTCTCGGTCTCAACATCTTTTTTATAATGTGGTGAACAAAACTGGATTCAATACTCTAGGCATAGTCTTACTAAGGCTTTATAGAGTGGTATTAGTACCTCACTTGATCTCGATTGTATCCCTCTGTTAATGCAATTCAGGATTTCATTAGCTGTTTTGGCTGCTGCTGCACACTGCTGACTCATATTTAGCTGGTTGTTCACTAAGACTCCAAGATCCCTCTCACAGTTACTGCAATATGGGATTTCCATATTGGCAATTCTTATGCCTTCTGGCATCAGAATTTCCTGTGCCCTCTAATGGCAGTGAAATCCTAGAGCAACTTCTCTGCTGTTTCAGAGAAATGCAACTCTATTTAAAACAGGCAAACAAGATTTTTATCTGATCAGTTTGTTGACATTCAACTACCTCATCACCATATCCAGGTAGCTCAACAGCATGCATAGCTTCTTCCAAATCAAATGTTGAGAAGAACACATCAGCTTGCCTTCAGAAGTTGTAGGTGCTTCAACACTGGAGGTATTAAATAAAAGACTGGACAGCCACCTGTCTGAAATAGTATATGGTCTCTTGCTTGAGTAGGGAGTAGGACTAGAAGACCTCCAGGATCCTTTCCAGCTCAGAAGCTATGGTTGGACCATTACTGAAGCCTTTTAAGAAACCACTGGACAGCCACCTTCTGAAATGGTATAGCAGAGATCTTCAAACTTCACAGCTTTAAGACTTGTGGACTTCAACTCCCAGAATTCCTCCTCTAGTCACGATAGCTCAGGAATTCTAGGAGTTGAAGTCCACAAGTCTTAAACTTGCCCAGTTTGAAGACCCTTGTAGTATAGGGTTTTCTGCTTGAGCAGGGCATTGAATTGGAAGACCTCCAAAGTCCCTTCCCACTTGGTTACTCTATGTTGTATGTTGATTATATCTTCATAATATACAAGATTAACATGGAGCACAGATAACTTTGGGGATTATGGTTGCCTAATTTGAAGGAAGTAGTGCAGTTTGTATAGTAACCAACTCTTTTCTGGATCTCCTTCCTCTACTACCATTAGGAGTGGTGTTGGAAAATAAGTTTTTACAAAAGGAAATAGGAAAAGAAGATGGTAACCCTGGGTGTTCACAAGGAGAAAGGGGAGCAGGTGATATCATGTCTATCATGACATAACTATGTGATCATATTTAGTGTAATTTGCATGATAAAATGATGCATATGATATTATCATCATAGTTCCAATCAAATATTCATAGTGGCAGCTAAAATCAAGAATTGCCATTTTTGCAAGAAAAAAAAATTCAAATAGATGTTTTATCCTAAAATAGCTTTTTTATCCTAATTCCCCTAGAAAGAAATACAAAAATAACTGCATTTATTTGTCTTGTACTAAAAAAGTTGACTTCATTCATTGTAAAACAACTATTTTGTTCTTAGCACAACTTATTTCCTTCATATATTATGAAGGTTAAGCATGGATCTAAATTTAGTATCCTAGATTAGAAGAGGAAATTGTTTCCATTAAGATTTGCTCCCCATGAATACATTATAAATACACTACAATATATGCTGGTTTTAGCCCATGCGAGTCAGTAGAATGAAAGTCAAAGGATAATTCACATCAGCTCTGCAAGACCAAGCCTGAAATACATTAAGCAGAGATTCTGTAAATTCATGAACTCAGCAGTAACAGGAATAGTCAATAATCGAGCGAAGGGTCTTGTATATAAAGAATGACTGGTTTGCTCTTATCAGCATCAAAAATTATCCTATTGATGGAATTTATTTAATTTATATCCTTTTGTAAAATAGAAATGCATGGCACAACATGATAGAAAATTGTTAAATTGCTTTCTATTGTATTTGGCTTGTTCTCTTTACTATATTTGGAGCCAGAAAGACTAATAACTGCATATTAGTGATGTAAACACTGTAAAAGAAGGGGAGGCAGCCCTAGTGGTGTGTGCAACACACCACAATGATGACTTTTGTGCAAGGCTGGAATAGTGCAAATGATGTAGTTGCACACTTACATGGGAAAAAGTGTGTTCAAATGCCTTCTCACTTCTGCGTAACAAGGAGGAGAGAATACGCTTACACACAGGTTTTTAATCTATTGAGATAAACATTCCTTTTTCACAATACACTGCATATACTACCTGTCTAGATCAGCGTTTTTATCTCTTTAAAAAGTTTCAATCTATTTTCCCATCTTTAATCAACATTCTGCAAATTCATCTGTTTGTCGAGTTTTATGCGAAGTTGTTTGTGCTGTTTTCCCAGTGAAGCACAACTATTTTGGTCTTCCATTTATACATTTTCAGTTCCACACTCCTCGTTGCTTTATGCAAGCTATATAATATTTACTGCAAATTGTTGGTTCTTAACCAAGAGCATGGCAGTTTCTGCCATGTGGTACAAAACTGCATTTATATTTCTATTCTAAAGGAACTGTTGTGAATGAATAATGCCACATAAAGTTATCTTGAGCTTGAAGTCAAGTGCAGGGTTCTGGCCCTGCACTTCTGATTGGCTGTTAATGGCAGGATCGGATTGTTCCATTCAGGAACATCTGATTGGCCATTAACAGGCCATTCTCATTGGTTAATGGAGCTAGCGCTCCAGGATTGCTATTGGTTCAATAGTTAATAAGTTGCCTATATAAGGAAGGCTATAGCAGCCCTCCAGTTTGAGCTGTCACACCATGTAAATAAAGAGTTGAAGTTCACCATTTCACCGGTTCGTCTCCATTCTTTCTTACCATGCTCCAAACTTAACACTGGCGATGAGGATGGGATGTGGAGACGGCAGAGCTGAGTGAACAAGAAGAAATAACCTGAGCACGTGGCTGACAACGCACAACGACGGAACCATGTCTGGCGTC
Source organism: Emydocephalus ijimae (assembly GCA_004319985.1). Lineage (NCBI taxonomy): Eukaryota > Metazoa > Chordata > Lepidosauria > Squamata > Elapidae > Emydocephalus > Emydocephalus ijimae. The sequence continues at coordinate 9,880 of BHEV01067912.1, read as the reverse complement.
GTACCACCCGCTCCGTTCGACCCAGCGCAAGAGGACTTGGAGTCCTACATGGATCGTTTCCAAATGTACTTGGAAACCAACAATTTGAAGGATGCCTCAACCAGGAAGAAACGGGTGGTATTCCTAACGCATTGCGGGCCAACTGTATTTAAGATGGCTAAGGCACTAGCCAAACCCGCAGAAGTAAAAGCTATGGACTGGGACGTCCTCGAACCACTACTGAGAGCTCACTACGCACCGACCGTGCCAACGCTCGTAAGATGACACGAGTTCTACCAAAGTAACTAGCGAAAGGGAGAAAGCATCACCGACTTCATTGCAGAACTCTGGAATCTGGGAGGCCGCTGTGGGTTCGCCGACCTGGAAGAGGCTTTGAGAGATCGAATTGTTCTGGGATTGGATACACTAGGCGTGCAGAGCAAGCTGATGGTGAAAGGCAACATCAGCCTTGCCAATGCCATCGCTGATGCTACTGCAGCAGAAGCAACCAGGAAGTCGGCTGCCCAATTACGCCGCAACCGCTCTCCGGTACACCAACCGACAGGCAACATTTTATCCAAGTCAGAGGGACAGCTTGCAATGGCCCACCACGAGGACCTCTCTTCGTTGTCAGACAGCGACGAAGAAGAGGTCCATCGACTGCGGTCCGACCGGGACCACTACCCGAAGTCCCTACACCCATGCGCTGGCTGTGGAGCCAACCATTCCAGGTCCGAATGCAAATTCCGCGACACGCTCTGCCATGAGTGTGGGAAGAGAGGCCACATCGGACAGGTCTGCCGAAGCTTCCTAGGACCCGGCCAGGCCTCGAAAGGGGCTAACCTTCGCCAATCAACAGCAAACCGTCCTGTAAGGCAAGAACCAGTAAACCACTCCTACAGAAACCGAACCTTGAATCGCCCCACGAAGCGAGAAGAGGCTCACCAAACTATCACTATCAGTCACGCCTCTGCCTTGGATGCCAAGAAAATCAGAATTACAGTGGCCATCGAAAATCAGCCTTGCCAAATGGAAGTTGACTTGGGATCGTCTCTCTCAATGGTTTCCTGGAAGACCCTCAAGCAACTCATCCCTACTATCCAATGCCAAGACCCCCGCTCCCAAAGACTCATCCTTAAGGACTATCAAGGAAATCAGATCCCTGTCATCGGATCCAGCCGAGTCCGGGTGTCATTCAAGAATCTCACGGCGTACTTACCTCTGACTGTGATCGACAAGGATTGGCCTAGCCTGCTAGACCTCCAATGGTTCGCGCCACTCAACATTGAAGTGGCAGGCATTAATCAAATCGGCAGCAGTGACTGGGAGGAGGACCTCGTTCATGAATTCAAGGACGTCTTCACGGAAAAACTAGGCGAGTACAAGGGGACCCCAATATCGTTCAGCCTTAATCCAAAAATAGCTCCCATCCACCTTACGCCCCGTCGAGTTCCGTTTGCCTTAAAGCCGAAAATGGATAAACAGCTTGATAAGTTAACAGCCCAGGGAGTGCTGGAGCCAACCGATCACTCTCCCTGGGAGACCCCAATCGTGACACCAATTAAGCCAGATGGGTTGATTAGAATTTGTGGGGACTACCGGGCCACCCTGAACCACGCCCTGCAGCAAAACGCATATCCGGTGCCGGTGGTTCAGCACCTCCTCCATTCCTTGGGGGGCGGAAAAGTCTTCGCTAAATTTGACTTAGCTCAGGCATATCAGCAACTACCAGTCGATAAAAAGACGGCCCAGGCACAGACGATTGTGACACACCGAGGTGCCTTTAAATGTACCCGGCTCCAGTTCGGAGTCAGTGTAGCCCCAGGGATTTTTCAGAGCCTTATGGAAAGGTTACTACAAGGGATTAAAGGCGTGGTCCCCTACTTTGACGATGTGTTAATTGCTGCACCTACTACAAAAATCTTACGGGACCGCCTAAAGTCAGTTCTACAGAAATTCAAAGATGCAGGTCTTAAAGTGAAAAAGAATAAGTGTAAACTGTGTACAGATCATGTCAAATTTTTAGGGTATTTAATTGAAAGTCAGGGTATCCACCCTACCGACAGCAAATTGAGAGCAATAAAAAATGCTCCCAGACCCCGAAATAAGGCTGACCTCCAAGCGTTTCTTGGCCTTATCAATTTTTATAACAGATTCCTACTGCACAAAGCGACTGTTGCAGAACCTTCACATCATTTACGAGACAAAAAAGCAATTTGGGTATGGGGTCATAGAGAGGAGCAGGCGTTCCATTATGTAAAAAAACTACTGACTTCTGACACTGTACTCATGCAGTACAATGAGACCTTCCATTAAATATTACATGCGATGCATCGCCTTTCGGAGTCGGCGCCATTTTGAGCCACGTATTGCCTAATGGTAACGAAGCCCCTGTTGCCTATTTTTCAAAGACACTTTCAAAAACTGAGCGAAATTATAGCCAGATCGATAAAGAAGCCCTTGCGATTTTGTCTGCCGTTAAAAGAATCCACGAGTATGTGTATGGCCAGGTTTTTACTATCATGACTGATCACAAACCGTTGCTGGGGATAATAGCCGGAGATAAACCGACTCCAAATATATTATAACTTATAACTATCGGCTGCAATACTGCCGGGGGAAAGCCATTCCCCACGCCAACACATTGAGCTGAACACCACTTCCAGAGACTCTCGATGACCCCGCACCTACAGTATCCACGTTGCAGATCGAGACACTTCACGCACCGCCATTAACTGCCCGTGATATCGCGAGAGAAACAAGACGTGATCCCACCTTAGCGAGAGTCCTCAGTTGGGTGGAATGCGGATGGCCATTGGACCAAATACCAGACAATTTCGCACCATTTAAAACTTGCCAAACAGAGTTGTTCTCTCAAAAGGGCTGTATCATCTGGGGTGATAGAGTCGTTATCCCAGAGCGACTCCAACAAGCAGTACTAAGAACCTTGCACGATGGCCATCCCGGCATCGTGCGAATGAAAGCCCTTGCACGAAGCTACGCATGATGGCCGGGCATCGATAAGCAAATCAAGACTTGGGTCAAAGCTTGTCATAGATGCCAAGAAGTGAGCAACGCTCCACCAAAGGCGATCCCAACTGGGAGACACCACGGGGACCCTGGTCCCATATTCACCTGGACTTTGCTGGGCCGACCAAAGGCCACACCTTCTTGTTAACCATCGACGCCTACTCGAATTGGCTCAAGATTCATCGTATGAGGAACACGACCACAGAAGCGGTCATCAAGAGACTGGAAAGACTGTTTGCAACCCATGGATTACCAGACGTTCTGGTATCCGACAACGGGCCCCAATTTACCGCATTGTCCTTTGAGCAGTACTTGGCTGACCGCGATATCAGACATGTGCTCACTTCGCCTGCGCACCCTGCAGCCAACAGTAGGGCTGAGCACATGGTACAATTCATCAAAAGGACTCTACAAAAGATAGACTACGACAATATTGATGAGAAAATCAACCGAATCCTTCTCCTACAGCACATCACACCTCACAGCGTCACCAACAAAACTCCCACCGAGCTGCTAATGGGACAAAAGCTCCGCTCCCACCTCGATTGGTTACACCCAGCCTACGAACCAGAAAAGCCACTCGGATCTACCGGCCGATGCCGTACCTTCCAGGTAGGTGATTTAGTATTCGCTAAAAACCTATCGGGTAATCCGCTGTGGGTAGAAGCGACCGTAATCTGCGTAACTGGCCCAAGATCATACCTAATTCAGTGCCCTGACGATAGACTTTGGAAGCGCCACATAGATCAATTACGATCGCAGCTACTGTCACGCAATTCCGAACTCCCTTATGACCAAACTGAGGGGGGGGGAGATACAGAGGAAAACGAATTGCAACTAGAGGAAAACCTTTTTGAAGGGACTGAAAACCGAACTGAAACGCAGGAACAGGGACCGGGGACCGGAGTGAGTTCACCTCAGGGAGTGGCCAGTGATATCGGTGACGACGGGAATGCGAACTCGGAACCAGAGGCACCCCTACCGTTAAACAACGATCTACCTCAACAGACGTGCAGCCAACTGCCTGGCACTTTGCGAAAATCAAAAAGACTGATTAAACAACCGTCCTACCTCAAGGACTATGTAACCACGCCCCATGGGCAGAAGCCGGGGGAAAGGGGTGTTGTGAATGAATAATGCCAAATAAAGTTATCTTGAGCTTGAAGTCAAGTGCAGGGTTCTGGCCCTGCACTTCTGATGGGCTGTTAATGGCAGGATCGGATTGTTCCATTCAGAAACATCTGATTGGCCATTAACAGGCCATTCTTATTGGTTAATGGAGCTAGCACCCCAGGATTGCTATTGGTTGAATAGTTAATAAGTTGCCTATATAAGGAAGGCTATAGCAGCCCTCCAGTTTGAGCTGTCACACCATGTAAATAAAGAGTTGAAATTCACCGTTTCACCGGCTCGTCTCCATTCTTTCTCGCCCATGCTCCAAACTTAACAGGAACAAATCTTTAACACATCACTAACTTATCTAATGCATTCACTTATAAATATGCTAAGCATCCTATGTATCCATCATAAACACTGCCCTGTATTATTCAATCACAAAGTATTCTACTTATTTTCATGCATAATTTACTTATTTCATATATCACTATTATTACATTTTGCAGTCTACCTTCAATTTAATACTTCTGCAAAACATTCTGTTGTTCAAACCTATAAATTTTATCATACGCTCTATCTAACTTAACAAACATAATTGTTGTTAGCAATAAATATTCTCTCTGAATGATCTCTGGAAGAACAAAGAGCTGGTCAAGAAACCCTACAAAGCACTTCCCCAAATTTTACTCTCTGTTCCCTCTCTACTTTTCCACTCAGAATTCTGTTTCAACACACCAGGCATAAAACATACCAATCTTCTTTTTTGCAATCCCTCATGCTACATTTCCCTTTATAAACAGGGACAATACTGGCATTCTTCCAATTATCAAGTACAAAGATAGCATTGGCACAGAAGCTAAGTCACACAGTCCCTTCATACAACATCAATATTGCATCATTTATCCAATTATGCCTGAAGATTTATTGTTTTTATGAGCTCCCTTTCATCAGTTTTTTTTCTTGGATAAATGACTTTTATAACATTTATTATCATTCACATTGCATAACATATTCTACTTGCACTATCAAAGACAAAAAGTATGGTCATTGTACAGGATGACACATTACAAAATGGCAGAGTGTAAACAGATTCACTTTATCTCCCTTGCTTGTGTAATTCTTTAGAAAAACGGAAGTTAGTTCCTGCATCCTTTTGGGGGCAGAAAATAAATTTCAAGGATTTTTTTCTCTATTCCATTTTTGTAGCACAGAAGTGATGTCAATCTCTCCTGACAGAGGCAAAGAAAACATTATTTCATTATAGAGATTGATATATTCAGAGCAGGGGTGTCAAACTAAATTTCCTTGAGGGCCACATCAGGATTGTGTTTGACCTCAGGGGGCGGGGGGGTGAGCATGGCCAGGGTGGGCATGGCTAGCTTGATGTCACTCATGTTGGGGCACCTGTGGTGGCCCAAGCACTCTGCCAGCGAAAATGAGCTCCGTTCTTGGCTGTGACAGCCTCCTTCAACCCTCTGCCAGTGAAAATGGAACTCACAAAGGCCGCATACGGCACCATTTTCTGGCTGAGGCACCGTAGGCCAATTCTTCACTGTTTCCAGTGTGGCCCTGCAGGCCAGAACTAAGCACCCTGTGGGCTGGATCTGGCCTATGGGTCTTGAGTTTGACACCCCTGATTCAGAGGAATACAAGGAAATAATTGTCTGTATTATAGCAGGAGTCCTCAATCCTCAGTCTGTAGACCAGTATTGGGCAGTGGCATTCCAGAAACTGGACTGCACAAACAAGCAAAGCCTCATTCATGGGATGCAGGCAGCATATGAAACCGCACCCCCTCTGGTCTGCAGAAAAACTTCTGTCCACAGAACTAGTCTCTGGTGCTCAAAACATTGGGGGCCCTTGTGTTAAAGGACTGCAGAGTTGACATTGATCTGTGGTTAAAAAATAACTGGATGAGTAAAGTAACTGTAAGTTCAGTTTTACTGGGATCTATGATTATATAAATTTTGCCAAATTACCTGCATTTTCAATTGGTTGTGGAGATATTATCATTGCAAAATTGATACTGTACAGAGAGGATATGGAACTAATTAACCTACAATAGAGTGGGTTATAGTGCTTAATATCACACAGAAAGCTGGGTACAACGACATTTGCTTCAGAAAGTCACCCAATTCAAAGTATAACTTTGCAGAGCACACATCAGTTTGCAGAAACCTTCAAGGTATTTCTACAACAAGCAACTATCACTTTCTTCTGTAATTCTTATGTTTACATTAGACATGAACTCAAATAAGTTTGAATGGTGCCAGGAAATATTACAGCAGGGTGGTTGTTGTTTTTTGTGCCCAGTTCAGGAACACATGAATTAGCCAAAGCTAATTGATACAAAGATGATAATTAAAGGTAGTAAAGTTTAAGTAATTTCTAAATGAGCCCGAAGAGTATTTAACTTTTTATCATATCTTTCCATGTGGTTTCTATAGATTTGAATCCTTCACACAGTCTAGTTTGCATCTTATGGATAATTGGAGAATTGTTCATAACTGTATAATAGAAGAATCAAAAATAGTTTGTTTTTTATGTGGACACTATGTAAAATTTCATAAAATGAGATATGAAATCTTTTAAAAAAATATTTAATTTCACAAGACAAAGATGACCACATGACACGATAAGATTCTTCACTTTATTCCCAGTTGGTTTTGGTTCATTCTTTGGCATATCATGGATACTGCAAGAACTACATCATAGGGATGTGAAATTTTGTATTGCCATAATACGTGGGGGCTCAGTGGCTAAGATGCTGAGCTTATCGATCAGAAAGGTCGGCAGTTCGAATCCCTAGCGCCGTGTAACAGAATGAGCTCCCATTACTTGTCCCAGCTTCTGACAACCGAGACGTTTGAAAGCATGTAAAAATACAAGTAGAAAAATAGGACCACTTTGATGGTAACAGCATTCCATGCACCTTCAGCATTTAGTCATGCCAGCCACATGACCACAGAGACATCTTCAGACAGTGCTAGCTCTTCAGCTTTGTAATGGAGATGAGCACTGTCCCCTAGAGCTGGAAATGAGTAGTACATATGTGCGAGGGGAACCTTTACCTCTAATAGAACATCTCATGCTGACACTTAACACATATTATATGTACATCATTTCCAGAGCTAATGTGTCTAACATGAACCATATCCATAATGTAATGATCCATGTGCAATTAGATATGCATGCAGTAAAACCTTTTACAAATACTCCTATGGATACCGTCCATATTGCACTAAGAAATCTTGCAACCATTCTATACTCCCCAATACATATATGCTTAGAATTAAGTCTCAGTTATTATAACAGAACCATTTAGTGCCATCTTGTACATTTACAATCACATGAGTATTTAAGTATTATGCCGTGCAGCTACAAATTAAGAGAAATACAACTAATTTTGTTATGAACTAATAAAAGCGCTTAAATAAAGTTTTAACAAATCTTAAAGAAAAAGCAGGGTTCCAATCCTGCACTTCTGTTTGGCCGATAATAGTGATATCGGATTGGTCCGTTCTGGAGAATCTGATTGGCTGTTAACGAGCCACTCTCATTGGTTCAAGGGTTTAACACTTCCATGTTTCTCATTGGCCAATAGGTCAGCAGCCTGCCCTATAAAAGGGCTGCTGCTGGCCTAGGTTTTTTACTCTGTTCAGAATTATTAATAAAGAGTTGAAGTTCACTGTTCACTGCCTCGTCTCCATTCCTTGCACCCATGCGCAGAACCGAACACTGGCGGCGAAGGTGGGATGCGGGGACATCAGAGCTGACTGAACACTACAGAGCACCAAACATAGCATGTTGCTGAAGGCACATCGACAACAGAAATCATGTCCGGCGGCGCCATACCATCCGCTCCATTTGACCCGGCACAAGAAGACTGGGACTCGTACATAGACCGGTTCCAGATGTTTCTGGAGACCAACAACTTGAAGGATGCCACTACAGGAAAAAAGCGAGCAGTGTTCCTGACCCATTGCGGGCCTGCCGTCTTTAAGATGGCCAAGGCACTAGCGAAACCAGCTGAGGTGAAGACCATGGATTGGGACGTCCTTGCACCCCTTCTACGGGCCCACTATGCACCCGCCATACCAACGCTTGTCTGAAGACATGCATTTTACCAGGGGGACCAGCGGAAAGGAGAGAGCGTTGCAGATTTCATCGCAGATCTCCGGAACCTGGGAGGCCTCTATGGGTTTACAGACCTCAAAGAAGCTCTGAGAGACCGAATAATTCTGGGATTAGATGACCCCATGACGCAGAGCAAGATCATGGCCAAAGGGGACATCGACCTTGCTGATGTCATCAAGGACGCTACTGCAGCAGAAGCAACCAGGAAATCGGCCGCCTGAATGCGCCGCACTAACACACCGCTCCGCCAACTCGCCAATGATACATCACCTTGCCTAGAGAGGCACACAACAGCGACCCACCACGAGGACCTCGAATCGCCATTAGAAAGTGATGAGGAGGAGGTCAACCGACTCCGGTCTGAACGTGACCAATGCTATCAGCGGAATCAAAGACTACCGCACCAATGCGCAGGTTGTGGGGCAAACCACCCACGATCAGACTGCAAATTCCTCGATGCGCTCTGCCATTTCTGTGGGAAAAGAGGCCACATCGGGAAGGTCTGTAGAAGCAAGCAAGGATCCAGCCCATTTCAGAGGGGAAACAACTACCGCCAGACCACAGAGAATCGCCCTGTGAGTCGGGAACATTTGAACCGCCAATGGAACAACCACTCCTACAGAAATAAAACACCGGTCATTTTATCAAGAAGAGAAGAGGCACACCAAACCATTACAATCAGTCACACCTCATCGCTAGATGCAAAGAAGATCCGAGTGAAGGTCGCCATCGAAAACCAGCCTTGTGTGATGGAAGTCGATTCAGGATCATCCCTCTCGATGGTTTCCTGGAAGACTCTTAAACAATTAATCCCTGCCGTCCGGCGTCAAGACCTCAGACCCTAAGAATCATACTCAAAGATTATCAGGGGAACCGAATTCCGGTCGTTGGATCCAGCCAAGTCCAAGTATCATTCAAAAATCGTACTGCGTCATTACCACTGACCGTCATCGACTGTGACTGGCCTAGCTTGTAAGGCCTTCAATGGTTCGCCCCACTCGGGATCGAGGTAGCCAGCATTCACCAAACCAGAAGCAACGACTGGGAGGAGGCCATCGTCCAGGAATTCCAGGACATTTTTGCAGACAAACTAGGCGAGTACAAGGGGACTCCGATATCATTTAACCTTAACCCTGAAGTAGCCCCCATCCGCCTTAAGCCTCGTCGCGTACCTTTTGCCCTTAAACCAAAAATTGACGAGCCGCTCGATAAATTAATAGCCCAGGGTGTTTTAGAACCAACTGACCACGCTCATTGGGAAACCCCAATTGTAACACCCATCAAACCGGATGGATCGTTAAGGATTTGTGGGGACTACCGGGCCACCCTTAATCACGCCCTTCAACAGAACGCTTACCCGGTGCCGGTGGTACAACACCTTCTCCATTCCCTGGGGGGTGGAAAAGTCTTTGCTAAACTGGATTTAGCACAGGCATACCAACAACTGCCTGTAGATAAAAAAACCGCAGAGGCACAGATGATCATTACGCACCGAGGTGCCTTTAAGTGCAACCGACTCCAATTCGGAGTGAGCGTTGCCCCAGGGATTTTTCAAAGTCTGATGGAGAGACTATTGCAAGGGATCAAGGGGGTCGTGCCATACTTTGATGATGTTTTA
>BHEV01067910.1:0-18010 GCA_004319985.1 Emydocephalus ijimae | reverse complement strand
GTGGTTTGCTTGGCCAATGAGAAACCCCCGTGTTTTAGCCAATCAAAACACGGGGATTTCAAGTAGGGACATAACATTCATGGTCCCACATCCACATCGATTTTGCAGGACCTACAAAGGGACATACTTTCCTGATAACAGTAGACGCCTACTCTAACTGGCTCGAGGTTAACAAGATGAAGACGACCACCACAGAGGCAGTCATCAAAAAATTGAACAGACTGTTTGCAACTCATGGGCTACCAGATGCCTTGGTTTCCGACAATGGCCCCCAATTTACCGCCTTGGCATTTGAACAATACCTAGCAGACCGGGAAATACACCACGTCTTGACATCACCTGCTCACCCGGCGGCCAATGACAAGGCTGAACGAATGGTTCAGTTTACCAAAAAACCTTTACAAAAAATGGAACAGGGAAACATCCACGACAAAGTCACCAGGATGCTCCTTCTCCAGCATATTACACCAAACAGCACCACAAACAAAAGTCCAGCTGAGCTTCTGATGGGCAGGAAACTCAGATCGAATCTAGACCGCCTACATCCTGCATATACCCTGGAAAAGCCCCTGGGTTTCAGCAGCAAACACCGTACATTCAAGGTAGGAGACCCAGTATTTGCAAAGAACTTTACAGGTGACCCATTGTGGATCCCTGCCAAAATAATGCAAATTATGGGCCCCCGCTCCTACTGGTTAGAAACCACAGATGGGAGACTGTGGAAATGCCACATCAACCAACTGCGCTCAAGGTTGACCACAACACCCATCACAAACCCCAATCTCAAAGCCAGAGGGGGAAGGGAAACTGAGGGTTTTGAAACTGAACCAACATCTGGCTCAGAAAACATAACCCCACAACCAGCACAGCAAAGCCCACTATATTCACCAACTGAAGAAGAACTGTGGCAAATGGTCATCTCTCCAGGTAACAGCAGCCATACAGGGTCAGCAAATTCAGAGAATCCAGACGACAGGAATTAAGGAAGCATTGCAGGTATCCCCGAATCACCTCCCAGGATACCCAGCGTAGAAGCCAGGTCACCAATACAACCAAGTCCAGTAAGCAGCCCGTCAGAACCAGAAACCGAACAAAGACATTTTGAACAACGCAAATCAGGTAGACAGGTGCGAAGACCCACCTACCTGCGCGAATACATCACCCCACCCCTGAGACAGAACCTAGAGGGGAGGGGTGTTCCAAACTAGCAGGCTCGTAATCCTGCAAACCTGATTGGCCATCAACAGCAGGCTCGTAATCCTGCAAACCTGATTGGTCCATCAACAGCGGGTCATGATTGGTCACTCCAGACTGATTCGATTGGCTAGTTAACGGGTTGCCACGATTAGACGCTCCAAGCGTGGCAAGCTTGAATCATTATCATTGGATGCTTTGGCAGCAGCCAGCTCTATAAAAGGAGCTGCTGCTGCCAGGCTCATTGCTCTGTTTTGAAGTCACTAATAAAGAGTTGAAGTTACTATCCGATGTCTCGTCTCCATTATTACGCCCATCCTCCAAGATATTAACCCCCTCCCCCTTTTATGGATCAATCAAGAGATTTCAGTGTTGTGGCCCACCAGCAGCCAGTGGAGTTGGCGGCAGACTCAGATAGTGAGGAGGTTGGGAGGAACATAGGCCAGTCCTGGAGTCTGGGGAAGGCTCTGATGAGGGCTCTGTGTCAGAGGCAAAGATGGGCCAAGGCTGTCTGACAATTATCAGCTGCTTTCAAAGTCAGAGATTAGTGGGGCAGAAGAACAGTTTGAGCCAGGGGAGGGATTCTATCAGTTCACACCTATTCACTAGAACCGGTTGTTAACATTCTAAGCGGTTTGAAGAACCGGTTGTTAGAAGAAATTACTGGCCTAATCCTGTAAGGAAGGCAGGAAGGAAACATTCTGGTGTTGCTTACAGAAACTGCCTCTCCGTTAACCCTTATTACATTCTTGGCAGGACTAGACTTCCTGTCTCAGGAACATCTCTGGAGGTGTTTTTTCCCCTCCTTTGCTGGTACTTTGCTTGTGTGGAGTGAACATTTAAAGTTACAATGGCACTGAAAAAAGTGACTTAGGACCATTTTTCACACTTACGACTGTTGCAGCATCCCCACAGTCACGAGAGGCCAGGCAAGGAGATGCGTGCTTCGATGTGAGTGATATTGAGTTGGCCACACCCAGCCAATAACATGAGCACCAAGCCATGCCCACAGAACCGGCTGGCAAAAAAAATTGAATCCCATCCCTGGTTGGAGCCTGTTCTCGACGTGTGCATGCACAGAACTGCCAGGAGAAGGGAACGGTTAAAGAACCAGGGTTGACTCGGGAGTCAAGGCACAGGTCAATGATGAATGGCCCCTCTCATAGGGAATAAAGAGGAGCGAAAAGGGAATGGGGTTTTGCAGGAGACAATTAATTCATTTAATTAGTGTGAAGATTTCTTCTTGACTCTCAGAGAGTCCTTGCCAAGACAGCGTTGCACTTGGAAGCTATTGGCCTGGCAGCTTTCCAAGCCTGATAAGATCTGTGGTTATAATTCACCCTTGAAAGACTGTTTGCTGGGACTTCCCAAGGACTCAGGATAGACAGATGTTGCTATTTGATGATTTTAAAGTTAACATCACAGCAAGTATGCTGCTCCAGGTATTTGTCATGCTTTTGGTAACTGAGTTCCTCTTGCACATATGTGCTAGTCGTTTCTGGTTCTAGGGGGCAGTGCTCATCTCTGTTTCAAAGCCAAAGAGCCAGCTCTATCTGAAGACATCTCCATGATCATGTGGCCTGCATGACTAAACACTGAAGGTGCATGGTGTTGTGTTGGTAGATCGGTCCCAAGAAGAGATGCGAGGCGAGTGACTTTTAAAAGCTCTTTATTATTAAGGTAGATCTGCTTGCTTGGCTCGGATCGGCAGTGGCTTATATTGGTCTCGCACAGGGTGCTGCGGCCAATGGCAGCCGTTCAAATCTCCTGTGATCGGCTCAGCCAATCGCAGTAGCTTCGTAACGGCCAATCAGTGCCGCACACTCGACCATTCAGGTTGCCGTGCGTCTTAGCCAATCCGAATGCAGGTTTACAAGAATGCAAATACAGAACACCCCTCCCCTCTTGGTTCAGTCCTACGTGATGTAGTCCTGTAAGTAGGTGGGGCTCTGTACTTGCCTACTGGACCTACACAGGTTAGTTGTTCCTTGGTCTCCAGCCGTTCAGTCGGGTTCTGTGTTGCTCTCCGCCTCATCGATGGAACCGCCTGGAAGGGTGAGTTGGTCCTTTCGCCACAGCTCCCTCCCGGTCTACCCAGGCTGGTTGAGCTGCTGGCTCCATTGTTTCCACCCGGTCTTTCCGGGCTGGTGGAACTGGCTTGGCTGTACCTTCCAGGTGAGGCTTCGGGCTGGCTGTCTGTCTCTGGTGAGTATCGCTGGTTTCTTTCTTGTTGGGTTTGTTTGTTTTGCATTGCGGGGTTTTCTTCTCTTTCTTGGGTGCTGTTTGGGTTTCCCCTTCCCCCTCTGGTTTCCGTGTCAGTTGTATTTCCTGCGTTGGTTCTCAATCTTAGCTGATCGATGTGTCTTTTCCATGCTCGTCCGTCAGTTGTTAGTAGCCGGTATGAGCGGGGACCTGTTACCTGGGTTATAGCTGCTGGTACCCAGAGTGGGTCCCCTGTGAGGTTCTTGGCGTATACTGTGTCACCCGGTGTGAACGTTCGGTGCTTGCTGGATGAGTTGGGGGGTTTCTCGGGGTTGTACGTGGGGTGCAGCCTGTCTAGTGGGGACCTTAATTTCCTCCCCATTAATAGTTCTGCCGGACTTTTGTTGGTTGTCATGTTTGGGGTTATATGTTGTATAAATAGCATTTTATTAATTTTTTCTTGCATTTCCCTGGTTTCAATTTTTTGGATTGTTTTTTTTTTGTAAACTGTACCATTCGTTCTGCCCTCCCATTCACCGCCGGATGTGCTGGCACTGTCAGCGCATGCTGTATTCCCCGTTCCGCTAGGAATTTTTCAAATGGTAGCGCAGTAAATTGGGGCCCGTTGTTGGAAACAATTACATCTGGGAGGCCGTGGGTTGAGAATAGTTTGTTGAGTTCTCTGATAACGGCCTCTGTGGTCATCGTTTTCATGTTGCTTACCTCCAACCAGTTGGAGTAAGCGTCTACCGTTATCAGGAACGTATGTCCCTTTGTGGGCCCGGTGAAGTCTATGTGAATCCTGGACCATGGCCCTCTGGGGGTTTCCCATTCCAGGATTGGGGTGGCGGGAGGGCTTGGCCTGGATTCTTGGCATTGCCTGCAAGATGCCACCCAGGTTTCGATTTCCTTGTCCATCCCTGGCCACCAAGTGTAACTTCTGGCCAGGGCTTTTGTTCTAATGATGCCCAGGTACCCTTCGTGTAACATGTCCAAAACTCTTTTCTGTAGTTTTTCTGGGGTAACCACCCTGTCCCCCCAAAGTAAACAACCTTTTTGTGTAAAGAGTTCTGTTTGCCGGCTTTGGAAAGTCCTGACTTGTTCATCGTCATCTTTTTCCAGCCACTCTTTCTCCACCCAGTTTAAAACCTGCGCAAGATGTTTGTCTTTATTGGTTTCTCAGGCAATGTCTGACGCGGTTAGGGGGGGATTGGGTAATGTCTCTTTTCCGTCAGGGAGCGTGTGGCTGAGGATGGCCCCAACGCTGAAAGGAGATGCGTCACAAGTGACTGCTACAGATAGGGTCTCGCTGTATTGGATGAGAACAGCGTCCGATGTGAGTAGGCCTTTAGTCCGGTTGAATGCATGTTCCTCTCACCTTCCCCAGTTCCAGTGGATGTCTTGTCCAACAGCCTATGCAACGGTTCTGCTGCGGTCGCCTTTTGGGGCAGGAAAACATTATAGAAATTAATCAGCCCCAGAAATGCCTGTAGTTCGGTTTTATTTCTCAGCCGGGGGCTTCCTTGATGGCCCTGATTTTTTTCCGTTGGGTGGATCCCCTGCTGGTCTAGGAGGTACCCTAGGAATTTGGCTCTCTCGTTGCACAGCTGGCACTTCTCTTTCTTGATTTTTAACCCCGATTCTTTGAATTTTTGAAGCACCTCCCTCAAACGGCTCTCCAATTGTTTTTGTTTGGCCGCTGACACCAGCACGTCGTCAAAATAGGGCACTACCCCCTTGATGCCTTGAATCAGCCTCTCCGTCAGGCTCTGGAAGACCCCCAGGGCTACGCTGACTCTGAATTGGAGCCTCTTGCAATGGAAGGCTCTGCGGTGGGTGACTATGGTTTGCGGCTCTGCGGTTTCCGCATCAACCGGCAATTGTTGGTAGGCTTGCGCCAGGTTGAGTTTTGTGAAAACCTTGCCTCCCCCCAGTGAGTGCAGAAGGTGCTGTACTACTGGGATGGGATAGGCGCTCTATTGCAGGGTGCAGTTGAGGGTGGCTGGTAATCACCACAAATTCTCACTGACCCATCTGGCTTTACCGGGGTGACTATGGGGGTCTCCCACCTGGCATGGTCTGTTGGCTCGAGTACCCCTTGTTCGATGAGCTTGTTTAACTGCTCATTGATCTTCAGTTTGAGCGCGAAGGATACTCGCTGGGGCTTAAGGCGGATTGGGGCAATGTTGGGGTCTAGGTTGAAAGATATCGGGGGCCCTCGGTACTTGCCTAGGCTGCCATCGAAGACCTCTTGGAAATCTTTTGCGAGCTACTCCTCCCAGTCCACCTCAGTGATGTGGTTGGTGCCTGTCACCTCTATTCCTAATGGTGCGAACCATTGTAGTCCCAAAAGGCTAGGGCGGTCCTTGTCCATGATGGTGAGGGGAAGTATTTCGGTGCACCCTTTGAACGTGATTTTAAAGTATCCAATTCCAACTACGGGGATACGGTTCCCCTGGTAGTCCTTGAGGATGAGCTTCTGGCTTTCCACAAAGTCTGTGGATGGTGGGCACCAGGCGCTTGATTTCCCGCCAAGCGACCATGGAGAGGTAGGATCCAGAATCCACCTCCATATTGCATGGTCAGTCTTTGATGCCCACCTCCACGTGTACCTTTTGGGCGTCCCAGTTTGAAGAGTGGCCGATAACAACCATTTGGTGGGTCTCTTCTCATTGTCAAGCCTCATTGAGACGCCTGTTTCTTCCTTCCTGGCTCCATCGGCTCTCGGCGTGCCCGTCTCTGGTTCTGGGGGGGGTGCTGTCTCATCTCCGGGGGCTGCTGTATCGATACTGGGGACTCTGGTTCCGCTTGAACTGGCATACCCTGGCAATGTGGCCCCGCTTGTTGCAGTGCCAGCAGATTGCGTCGAGGAACCGGCATTCCGATTGTGGATGGTCGCCCCTACACCCGGCACACTGGAATCCCAACTTACGGCCTCGTTGCTCGTGCTGGTCTCGTTCTGCCTGGAGCCGGTAGATGTCTTCCTCATCGTCCTCGGTGTTGGTGAGGGAGTCGAGAGTGCCATGATGTGTGGTGGTGGATGCCCGGTGACTGGCTTCAGCATGCTTCTCGGGGGTTGGGGCTGCTTCGGTTGTTACGGGCCGGTCCGCTGTGCTTGCTTGCTGCATCTGGGCCACTGATTTCCTGGTCGCCTCCACCGCAGTTGCCTCGGCGAGGGCATCGGTGAGGGATATGTCTCCCCTCGCCATTAGTCGGCTTTGAAGGATAGGGTCTTTGAGTCCCAGGACGACACGGTCTCGCAGGGCTTCATCCATGTCGGTGAATCCACACATGCCCCCGAGGTCCCATAGATCAGCCACGAAATCACTGATACTCTCACCCTCCTTCTGATCCCTCCGGTAGAAGTCATGCCGGCGGATGAGGGTGGGCACAGCGGGTGCATAGTGGCTTCGCAACAATGGCTCGAGGTCGGTCCAGTCCATCGCTTTCACATTGAGGGGTTTGGCGAGGGCTTTCGCCATCTTAAACACTGCGGGCCCGCAGTGGGTCAGGAACACAGCTCTTTTTTTCTGCCCATTTGCGTCCTTTAGGTTGCTGCTCTCTAGGAACATGAGAAATTTATCGATGTAAGATTCCCAGTCCTCTGCAGCCTGGTTGAAAGGTGTGGGTGATGTGGTGCTGCTGGCCATGATGCCGGTCGCCTGGCCGCGGTTCCACATGCAGGGTGGGTCTTTGTTCAGTATCCCACCCTTGTCGCCAGTGTTGTGTTGGTAGATTGGTCCCAAGAAGAGACACAAGGCAAGTGACTTTTAAAAGCTCTTTATTGTTAAGGTAGATCTGCTTGCTTGGCTCGGATCAGCAGCGGCTTATATTGGTCTCGCACAGGGTGCTGTGGCCAATGGCAGCCATTCGAATCTCCCGCAATCGGTTCGGCCAATTGTGGTAGCTTCGTAACAGCCAATCAGTGCCGCACACTCGACCAATCAGGTTGCCGTGCATCTTAGCCAATCTGAACACAGGTTTACAAGAATGCAAATACAGAACACATGGAATGCTTTTACCTTCCCACCAAAGCATTTTACATGCTTTCGAACTGCCAGGTTGGCAGAAGCTGGGACAAGTAACGAGAGCTCACTCTGTTATCCAGTGCTAGGGATTCAAACTGCTGAACTGCTGACTTTTCTGATTGATAAGCTCAGTCTTAACCACTGAGCCATCACATCCTTTATATATAATCTATATGCTACTATATCAGTCACAAAGAAAAGAAATCCAAAAAAGTTTGGTTTAGAAAGAAACAGATAGTTATACACGGATCTACAGTATATATAAACACACAATTATATGTTGTTATGCATATACTAATATGTATCCTAAAATAATCCCACATAAGCATTTCAATACATGGTAATTAGATTTCATTGTAATAAAGTGCATTGTTTTAATGAAAAGCAGCTTAAGAACAATGCTCATTTGAGTGACCCACCAGTAAATATGGAAAAATATTCACAGTTAATGGATCTTAAACATATTCCAGAAAGACGCTTAAGAGCCATGTAACAAGGTCTAAATGAAGGTCTTCCTTTATATTTATATTCCTGATTTGCTTCCTGCCATCAAGGCTTTTGTTGAATCAATTTCTTGAAGGCAAGATAAATGAAATTCTTTGGGGAGGCGATCCAGCCAAACGCTAATCTGTCATAAGATGGGTCTCCCTTGGTGATGAAACAGTTTTTATCTGTCCAACGCTGGAACAATATTTTCTGCTTTCCTCCAAAATCCATTATCCGGTGATCTCATTCCATGCAAATTGGCAAAGTTTTGTTTGAAGGGAAACAAGCGCAGGCATTATAAACATGAGGCATGTTAATTGAAATAATTTCAAACCTGAATTATTGCTCGAGGAAACCTGCGCAGCTTTCCAAACTTTGATGGCACACAAGACCGAAAGTTGATTAGTGTGCTTTGCAGGTGGAAAAATGAAAAGCAAATACGTTTCCATGCCCTGAATGCATTTAATTTACACATTTACTTTAAATCCAAATAGACTCTGTTTAGGCAAGAAGAACCTAATTGTTTTTTTATTAAAATAGGTGCATGCTATTTTTTTGTCCCCTTGAATAATTCACGTCATTGTTCTCAATTGTTACCAAGTCCAATATATTTCTAATGGAAATACGGATGAAACGCTTCTCCTTTTTCCCCCTACCTTTTAAATTCATTAAATGTTGTGTCAATTTGCATAATGGTACAGCTGTCGCAGCAGTTTAGAGCCTTAATGTTACCTAATGTATAATGGCCCCTTTCCTGATCCAGTTATGCTGCCTGTTGCTAATGGAATTTGAACCACCAAACATTTCGCGATTAGAAAAAGATTTACTTAAAAGCTTTTAAAGGTATCGGACATACGTGTATTTCTTCCTCGTGGAAGTGTGGTGGCGTGTGGGTTCATTTGGAATGCCAGCTTCAGAAGAAACAGAAGAGTGAATAAGATGACAAGCATGAATTAGAGAGCTGAGTGGGACTAAAAGATAATTGTGTTGCTCTTCTCTGAACTCTTTCTAGAGTCTCAACATCTTTTTTACATTGATCGCCACAATGTAAAAAAGATGTTGAAACTCTAGAAAGAGTGCAGAGAAGAGCAACAAAGATGATTAGGGGACCGGAGGCATATAAATAATATTATATATATCGTTATATATATAAAGCATATGAAGAATGATTGCAGGAACTGGATATGTCTAGTCTAATGAAAAGAAGGACTAGGGGAGACATGATAGCAGTCTTCCAATATTTCAGGGGCTGCCCCAGAGAAGAGGGAGTCAAGCTATTCTCCAGAGGATCTGAAGGCAGGACAAGAAGCAAAGGGTAGAAATTAATCAAGGAGGGAAGCAACTTAGAACTAAGGAGAAATTTCCTGACAGTTAGAACAATGAATCAGTGGAACAACTGGCCTCCAGTTATAAATGCTCCAACACTGGAAGTTTTTAAGAAGATGTTGGATATCCATTTGTCTGAAGTGGTGTAGGGTTTCCTGCCTAAGCAGGGGGTTGGACTAGAAGACCTCCAAGGTCCCTTCCAACTCTGTTAATCTATTCTATTCTATTCTATTCTATTCTATTCTATTCTATTCTATTCTATTCTATTCTATTCTATTCTGTTCTGTTCTATTCTATTCTATTCTAGTTTCCTGTTCAATCCTGTTTCTTTGTTTCACTGGCTGAATTCCTGTTTTCAGGAAATTCCTTGTAATATCGAATCTGAATCAATAGTTTCAATACATTGGTTCGGACGCTGTCCATGCCCTTCTCTTTTATGACAAGCCTTTAGATGACTGAATTCTGCTGTTATGTTTCACCTTGGTCTTTTTTTGACTGCAGGTTACGCATTCTGAATTCCTTTATCTGTTCTTCACAAGGCCTGGTCTTCAGTCCTATCCATAGTTTTGGTAGCTTTCTCTTGAGTTAGCTGATTAATCATTGTCTTTTTTAGATGGTGGGACTCAGAAGAGGATGAAGGATTCAAGGAGGAATTGATCAAGATAGACTAAAAATGAGACAACTCCTTCCTGTGTCCTGAGCTCTTATTTGTGATTCACGTATCTCAAAATATCGCATTTTTCTGTCCCAAGCATCTCCTTATTGATGGATATTCAGTTTGTGATTTACTAGAAAATTTGGATCCTTTTTCACATATGTTACTGCCAAGCCATCCTACCCTTGTACCTTGTACCTCGCATTCCTCTCTCCAGGCTGAAGACTTTATATTTCTCTCTATTAAGTTCCATCGTTTGATAGACAACCTCACTGTTCGAGCTCATCTGGATAATTCTGAATTGTCTCTTTATCTCCTAAAGCAGAGACTTCATTCTAGTTATGGGTCACCTGGAAATCTGTTAACCATCCGCTCAAGCTTTCATCCAACATGGTGGTGGGATTCAATTTTTTTTACTACTGGTTCTGTGGGCATAGCTTGGTGTGCGTGACATGGCTTGGTGGGCATGGCAGGGGAAGCATACTGCAAAATCCCATTCCCTCCCCACCCCTCTAACCTACTTTCCAGCTCTGTTCTCCTGGGCAGGGCAACAAAAGAAGACCCAGCCAATCAGCTGGGACTCAAGAGGCAGAGAATAGATGGGGGCAGGCCAGTCAGAGGCAGTATTTGCCGGTTCTCCGGACTACTCAAAATTTCTGCTATCGGTTCTCCAGAACTGGTCTGAACCTGCTGAAGACCACCTCTGATACTATTCCCAAATCTGAGGTGGAACTATTTCAGAGCGCTGTTGGCACTTTTTAAAACTATTCCCTGCTACTATTTTTATATAAATAAGGAGTAAATATTTATACATTCTGGTAAGAGAGAAGTTCCGTGATGATGGGTTCCAGCATAAGTCTGAAAGCTCAGAAGACTAAACGTCTGGTCTCAGTGGCCGACCCAGATTGAATCTGGTATTATTTTTCTCCTCAGGGATTTTTATGACCCTTTTAAAGCCTAGGATGTTAGGGAATCTAAAACATTGAAATATTTGAACTTGGAGAAAATGTATGTATCCATGGGATCATTTCTAATGTTGAACAATTTGAAACCCCTCCCAGTTTTTTTCTTATGCCATCGCTCTACTGAACACCTAATCCTCACAGTACTAGCTTCTGTCTAAGTATATTCACAATGTTGTAGGGCTGTAGTATTATCCTTATCCTTCTCATCTGAGCTCTACTACCCCCTCTTACTGGGATCATTATTATGATTATCCTTACTCTGTTGCTTTGCATGTACACTGAGAGCTTATGCACTGTTGACAAATTACTTGTGTTTCCAATCACACTTGGCCAATAAGGAATATTCCATTCCATTCCATTCCATTCCATTCCATCCCATCCCATCCCATCCCATCCCATTCTATTCTATTCTATTCTATTCTATTCTATTCTATTCTATTCTATTCTATTCTATTCTATTCTATTCTATTCTATTCTATTCTTCATTCCAATATTCTATTCTACTCTACTCTACTCTACTCTACTCTACTCTACTCTCCTCTACTCTACTCTACTTTACTCTACTCTACTCTACTCTAATCGACTCGACTCGACTCGACTCGACTCGACTCCATTCCATTCCATTCCATTCCATTCCATTCCATCCTATTCTGTTCTATTGTTCATTCCAATATTCTATTCTGTTCTGTTCTGTTCTGTTCTTTTCTGTTCCATTCTGTTTCATTCCAATATTCCATTCCATTCCAATATTCTGTTCTGTTCTGTTCCATTCGTCATTCCAGTATTTGTTCTGTTCCATTCTGTCCCATTCTATTCTTTTCTGGAGGGGTGTATGGTACAATGTCACTCATTGCCCCATTTTCCAAAAGGACTTGCACCAAAACCTGACTTTATTAGAATAAACCTGTTTATTCTACATTTATATTAGTAAACCATGGTACCACTTGCTTCTGGCAATATTTCTGGTGAATTGAGTACAGAGCCAGGATCATATTGTTGGCAGTCAGTATGAGGCCATGAGCATTACCTGAAAGGGAGATTCTGTAATTAAATGCCCCTTTATCAGTTCAGGTATAATTTGGTTTGACAAATTATACTAATGTAAGGGCTAACTCTTCTCAGGCACCTATTCAGGATACAGAGCTGAAAACAAAATCGGGGGAAAAACTGTTAAGTATCGTGTGTTTAATGAAGCAGCTGAAAAGGAAGGACTGGGAGAAGTAGTAGTGATAACAATATGGTTTTCAGTAGTTTTAAGCAGATAATAATGACATTAAATATATGAAAGCTTAATGCTTGGATGGCTCTCTTGTGATGGCAACATTTTTTAAAAAGAAAAGAGTTTAGAATGTAGACAATTGGCTACAGGAATAGAAGTTAAATCAGTAGTTAAGTAGCAGCTTGAGTTAAGAGTAAATGCTGACATTGAAAAGATTAATTGTAAATCTAACCAGGTTCAATGGTTGGTGTGTACTAAAAACAACAACAACAGCAACAACAACAGAATGAGCTGAAGAGTTGCTGAAGAAGACATTTAAACACCATGAATAGAATAGAATAGAATAGAATAGAATAGAATAGAATAGAATAGAATAGAATAGAATAGAATTCTTTATTGGCTAAGTGATTGGACACACAAGGAATTTTCCTTAGTGCAAATGCTCCCAGTGTACATAAAAGAAAAGATACATTCGTCAAGAGTCAAGAATCATAAGGTACAACACTTAATAATAGTCAAAGGGTACAATAAGCAATCAAATCATACTAGGAAATAGTCAATAAAAATCATAAGGATACAAGTGACTAAGTTATAGTCATACAGTCCCAAGTGGGAGGGGACGGGTGATAAGGAGTGATGAGAAGATTAATAGTAATAGTAGTTCAGACTTTGTAAATAGTTGAACAGTGTTGAGGGAATTATTTGTTTAGCAGAGTGATGGCGTTCAGGAAAAAACTGTTCTTGTGTCTAGTTGTTCTGGTGTGCAATGCTCTATAGCGTTGTTTTGAGGGAAGGAGTTGAAACAGTTTATGTCCGGGATGTGAGGGGTCTGTAGATATTTTCACAGCCTTCTTTTTGACTTGTGCAGTAAGGATTAGTGAATGCTAGATAAGGATAAGTGAATCTTCATTGCAAAAGCAACAAAGATATCCTATCCCAGCAGAAACTGGTCCAATGTAATCAAGAAACCCATGGAAAATAATTTTCAGGTTATGAAAAGGAGCAAACCTCTTGAGCAGCTGTTCAATCAACAAACCAAGTCATGAAGACAATGAAAACATCATGCAGGAAACAGATCTCTGGAGTCCCAAAGGCAACTGGACTTTCTTGATGGACTTTTCTTGAAAACATTTCATTTTTCATCAAGAAGCGTCTTCAGTTTTGACTTTGGAACTACTTCTGAATGAGACTTCTTCTGAAGTCTGAACTGAAGAAGCTTCTTGGATGAGAAGTGAAATATTTTCAAGAAAATAAAAACCACTTGTCTTTTAGAAAAAGCACCTTTGCTAAAACAATGAACTAAATTATAGAGAATCTCGATAGACACAGGTTGGTGGAGTAATGCAGGACTGAGCACCCATACATACATACATACATACATACCTCTACATAGAAAATTAATATTGAGAACAGAATTTCTAAAATAGCTAAGTGGTATTTTCTTATGTTGATGTATTATTTTGTTTAGAAGAATCTTTATCTACACGAAGATGTAGGTGAATGGGTTTATCTAGTCTAGTGAAAAGAAGGACTAGGGTTGACATGACAGCAGTATTCCAATGTTTGAGGGGCTGCCACAAAGAAGAAGGGTCAACCTATTTTCCAAAGAAGACAAGACAAGAAACAATGGATGGAAACTAATCCAGGAGAGAGAAAACCTAGAACTACGGAGAAATTTCCTGATAGAACAATTAATTAGCGGAATGACTTGCCTCTCCAGACATTCTGGGTGCTTCAACACTGGAGGTTTTTAAGAAGAGATTGGACAATCGTTTATCTGAAATGCTGTAGGGTTTTCTGCCTAGGCAGGGGGTTGGTCCAGAAGACCTCCAAGGTCCCTTCCAACTCTGTTATTCTGTTATACACGAATCACATCTGTTATCTCATATGCTTTTGCCTAGACCAACTTTGCCCCAAGCAATAGAACTAGGGTTGATACCTAGTGCCTGAGTGTCAACTCATACAACATTCCTATGCCTGTTTTCAAGTTGCCATAAACAAGAGGCGAGGAGATCTGAAGGAGCAGTACAACAATAAAACCAGAAGTACATTCCACCTTTATCTTTAAAAGATTGTACCTAGGCGACCTGATCTTCTGGCCGGGAAAATCCTTTATTGGAGAATGTGATTGATGACACCTGGCCCATGAACATGCTTCGTTGGAGAATCTGATTTATGATACACCCAGGGGAGGGAGGGAGGAAACAGGGTCACAGGTGACTGTGTATTACGTATGCCAGAATTAGCTTCATTTAGGTTAATGCCAGCATGTTGATCCTAATAAAGTTTTTGAGGTTTTTTTTTTTTTTAAGCTTGGCTCAAGGCTCATGATTTAATTAGAGCTGAGATCGTTTTAATATCATTTTAAGGTGTTTAGATGCCTATTTAAACTTGGTTTGCCATTCAAAAGCCTGCCATGGCTATCAAGTTATGGCTGAATATTATCTCAAAGATAAAAAAGAACTTTTCTCTTTGCCAAGTAGAGCCTTTTCACTCTGAATTTATTTTTTTTAAATCTCTGCCACTTATGTTGAGAGGTTGAAGATGGAAGATACGATTTATCTCCTATCTTGGGATGGTTTTGGCTGATTATCTGACTGTCTGTGCTTTAGACAGCTTTTCTATAACTGCCGGCAAGTAATCTTCATACTTTTCATACTAAAAGTTTCATACTTTTAGCACTTATTATAGGACAATCTATGGCCTCTCCAGATATATTCATGGTGATCACAATTAAGACAGCTCTTAGTCCTGATATCCTGTTGTGCATTTGATTGCTTTAAATTGTCCAGAGAAATTGCAATCAGAAAAGCTTTTGACAGTTTTCCATTTTGTTTATAATCAAAAGAAGAAAGCAGGTAGTGAAAGAGTGCATTACAAGGTTATTTTTAGAGCTGGAGGATTATTCTATGCTGAATCTGCTTACCGTGAGCTATGTTAGTAATATACCGAGTTACTGATTTTATGTTTATGTTTTGAATAGAAAGAAATTACTGTCTTTCCATGTTTATGTTGCTTACTTTGTGTCAACATTTTGACTCTTACTTAATTGGTAACTTGTTTTAATTCCTCACCTCTCCTCTCTGTGCTTCAAGAGACCTGTCGAGAATATTAAGCCTGTTAAAATGACTGATGCCACTGCCAACTTCCATGTTGCCAGAAGTAGGAACGATTTTCATTTTTAAAATTTTGCATTCAACATTTTTTTCAGTCGCAACTCCATTTTGAAATTTTGATTTAATGTGTTTCCAATCCCGTTATTCTGTAGTTTCACTAATTCAGATTATTAGGACGGCAAACAAAAGAAATTGAGCTGATGATATGAAGAAGTACCCTTGGTTAAAGAGATTGATCTGCTTGGAACTTGCAAAGACAATGTTATTTCTAAGATGTAGTTGGTATTCATATTCTCTTTAGACAACAAATGAGAATGATGATGGTACAAATCAAAGCAACACACATCAGATGTTACTTTACCCCTTTTTAAAATGCGATATAATTGTCTTTCCACTTTCAAATGTCACTTCAATCATCCATAAAAGCAATTACCGAATACAAGCAGATACACCGTTTAAGCGAACAGCACATTGCATGTCAATAATCTTAATTTCTTCTAAATTATATTGAATAATCTACCTTTCTCTCTGCACATGTAATGAATACACAGTAAAAAAATACAGTAGAGGTGAGAAAATCCTTTCAATATTCTAGTGTATAACAGCTTCTTCATCTGCAGAGTGTACAGACTTTCTCACCACAGATGGACTGAACTCCCTGGGCCTGAAAACAAGTGTAACATCCAATATAATTTCATAAAAATCATTGTGTTACTAGCTTAACAACTTAAAGGGTTCATTTAAAACATGGGGCAAGAGAAGTGGTAAAACGAGACAAATTCGCTTCACAAACTGCTTCACTTAGCAACATACATTTTGGGCAGAATTGGGGTTGTAAATTGAGGATTACTAGTGGTCAAGACCAAGCAAAAATGTATCCCACAGGTGCTTTTTCAGGAGGAAACTGGACTTCTTTTGAAGATGTTTCGCTTTTCATCCAAGAAGCTTCTTCAGCTCTGACTGGATGGTGGGGAATAGAAGGATTGATACTCCTTGCAGACAGCTGGTCATTTGCATCCTTTTTAGAGGATCGTTGAAGCACTTGGAGGTTTTTGTGTGTCCTCAGGGTCCTCTGAGTGATGCAAATAGTTCCTGTAGTCTGCAATATTTTTCAGTTGGCTCCTGAAAAAGCACCTTTGGGACAACCATGACCTGGATGACTGAGAATCTCTACAGACTTTTAGTTATACAATTTGGGTTGAACACTCTTTGGATGGTGTGGGAATAGGAATGAATTTACAGAGGAAAAAAATTGTAGTCCACAGGAACCAGGAGCATGACTCATGTGACCCTGAGGACATAAACCTCCAAGTGGCCTCAATGAATCTCTCTAAAAGGATGCAGATGACTAGTGGTCTGCAAGGAGTATCAATCCTTCCATTCCCCACCATCCTGTCAGAGCTGAAGAAGCTTCTTGGATGAGAAATGAAATGTCTTCAAAAGAAAAAAAGGAAAACCCAGGAAGTCCAGTGGCCTCCTGAAAAAGCACCTTTGGGACAACCAATGACCTGGATGACTGAGAATCTCTGCAGACTTTAAGCAAAAATGTGGTTTCAGTGGAAGGAATAAAACAGTCAAGTCTTCTATCAGCTTGGTAATGAAAAGCTGACCTCATGGAAACCATGGGAAAAAAACTAAATGGGGAGTTCAAATAGACTTTTAATGGTATTGGTAGAAGGAGCATCAAAGGCTGAGGTTGCTCAGTCTCCATTATAAGGAAAGGAGCAGAATGGCACTAATAATGGTGGACACTACTCAGACTTTTCAGATGACTGTTATTTCATTTGGACCACCATGGGGGTTGTGACTTCAGTCCTGATGCTGTCATGTACCTTGAGAAGGTTGATTACACAGTCATCCTTCATTGCAAACACCCTTAGTCTGTGGTCATTACCTGTTGCCTCTCTGCTCTCCATAGAGTTTTGCCACCAGCCTTTCATTGTGGAAACTATCATTCTAACCTGGACATGCTTTCAGTCTGACTGGTAAGCTGTCATTTGTGCTCTTCAGATGGGCTGTTTCATTGTTCAGCTGGGAATCCTGTCATTTTATTCTTATTGCTACTTTAGAGAGTGTCATTTCAGGCTGGGCATTTTATCCAGCCGACAGCATCTGTGGCATTCTATTTGTTCTCTGCAGAAAAAAGTTTTATCCTTGTTCCTCCATCCTTTATTTCCCTTCCCTTCCCTTCTCCTTTTATCTTCCCTTCCCCCTTTATCTTCCCTTCCTTTCCCTCCCCTCCCCTTCTCCTTTTATCTTTCCTTCCCTTCCCCCTTTATCTTCCCTTCTCCTTTCTTTCCCAAATCTTCCCTTCCCCTTTTATCTTTCCTTTTCATCCTTTTCCCTTCCCTTCCCCTTCCCCTCCCTTCCCTTCCACTCCATTCCCACTTCTATGTTTCCTTTCCTTTCCCTTCCCTTCCTTTCCTCCCCCTTTTGTTTCCTCTCCTCTCCTCTCCCTTTCCTTCCCTTCCTCTTTTATGTTCCTTCCCTTCCCTTTCCTTTCCTTCCCTTCCTCTTTTATGNTCCTTTCCTTTCCTTTCCTTTCCTTTCCTTTCCTTTCCTTTCCTTTCCTTTCCTTTCCTTTCCTTTCCTTTCCTTTCCTTTCCTTTCCTTTCCTTTCCTTTCCTTTCCTTTCCTTTCCTTTCCATTCCCTTCCATTCCCTTCCATTCCCCTTTTCCATTCCGCTTCCTTCCTCTTTTATATTTTCCCTCCTCTTGTTTCCCTTCCCTTCCCCTTTTATGTTCCTTTCCTTTCCTTTCCTTTCCTTTCCTTTCCTTTCCTTTCCTTTCCTTTCCTTTCCTTTCCTTTCCTTTCCTTT
>BHEV01067909.1:0-16216 GCA_004319985.1 Emydocephalus ijimae | reverse complement strand
ATCACAATCTGCTGTTCGTGGGCCAATCAGAAGTGCAGGATTACGAGCCTGCTGTGGAAACAAAACTATTAGGATTTTAACTCAAGCGTTTGCTTAGTTTGTAACAGAGCCAGGCCATCTGCATTTCCCAGCCACTGGAGAAGTAGCTGCCTTTGGAAGCTGATATGAGTGAGGATGAAGAACAGCTGGGGCCTGTTCCAAATGCACATATGCACAGAGCTTTAGAAGAGGGGAACAATGGGGGACAAGGAGTTGACTCAGGAAGCAAAGCACTGAATGGCCCCATCCTAAATAGAAGGAAAGGGGAATGGTTGTTGTAGGAGACAATAATTCATCTTTCTTAAGATTTTGCTCATTGTGTTTCGTGCCACAGAGACTGCTTGCCAGAAATTAATTTGCAGCTTTTTAGCTGGGAGCTTATGGCCTTGAAATTATCACAAGGAACTGATAAGGTATTTGGCTGCCCTTAACTCTTTGAAGGACTATTGCTTGGACTTTTCAGTGGGTGAATGCAATTAATTCACAAGAGGTAAATAAAGAGGGGTTTTTCATGACAAGGAATCTGTTTCTTCCTTCTGCTAAGGATGGGTCAGAACATTGGTGTCAACAAATTAATAGGTTGCATGTTCAAATGTAGTGCAAGATCGGAAGATGTAGAGAGACCTGGTCCATAGGATCACCAAGAGTCGAAACACTGCTAAATGGATAACATCATCATATTCAAGTGAAATTAGCATGGAAATGGGAAGAAGTAAATTAACCAAAACCATTGTTTCTGCAAGGATCTGTAAATGTATACAAATAAATAAAACAAAGTCACTGGTTTTCTCTCATTCAAAAGCTCCTAAGTCTTGATTGTTCTCCTTACATCTCCAGAAATGTGGAGTATTCAATCCTAATTAATAAAAATATATTAAAAATAATTAAAACACACACACGCACATACAGTCACCTTAAAATAATTCAATCAAATTTTTAACTACTGTAGCAATTTTTGGAAACTACACAGGTATTTGTTAAACAAACATTTCTGCTAATTAAACATTTTTGCAAAGAATGAATGAAAACAGTAAAAATCAATACCAAACCAGCAATGCAAGCTAAGAACAGACATCTCCCATGCAGGCAAAGCATTTCTGGCCAAGACCTGGAAATGCAGACCTATCTTTATCATCGACCAGCTTCACTATTCTCACTTTTAGCAAAATGATACAACTTTACTCATCCCCCCCAAAACGTAGCCAAAGTTCTTTTCCACAAACACCGTTGGCTCACTTGCAATGTGCTAGGAAATAAATTTAAAAAATAAATGCAATAGTGTCGTGGAAGGGGAGGTAGGGTGCCATAACTCTTTCCCCCCATCCTATCTTCCTTCTCAAACTATTGCACTTCTAGAGAACAGGATGATGTACTCAACACAAAAGACCACTGTAAAGATACCATATAGCCACATAAACATTCCCTTGCACTGTGCTTAGTAAGCAAGCACATCTCTTTAAAGAAGACAAGCAGAAAGTTATAAAATATGCTAAACTCGACTTGAGAACTGCTGAGCGCATGAGTTTCTCATCAAGAGGAAATCCCATTCCTCACTAATTATATTATATAGATACCTAGTTAAAGCTTTGTCAAAATAAACCTTTTTAACTGTTAACTATTCAGCAGGTGTTATACATTTGTCTTTATAATATATGACTTGCATAGCTTCTTGTACAATACAGAAGAGAAACTGCATCTCAATTGCTAAAATTTTGCTTTCTTTTCATAAAATCTTATTAGATTATGCTATTATGTAAAATATGGGTCTTGCTTTTTCACTCAGAATAGTAGAACACGTCTTGTTGAACTAAAGCTATTAAATGGGATAATTGATATATTTACTACCTTTGTTATACCCCATCTCATTATTGCAAATATAGGTAGTCCTCAACTTACGACCCGAACTGAGCCCAAAATTTCCATTGTTAAGTGAATTTTGCCCCATTTTATGACCTTTCTTGATCCAGTTGTTAAGTGAATCATAGTAGTTATGAAGTCAATAACATGGTTAAATGGATCTGGTTTCCCCATTGACTTTGCTAGTTAGAAGGTGACAAAAGGAGATTGCATGACCCCGAACAATAAAAATGTTATAAATATGAACCAATTGCCAAGCATCTGAATGTTGATCACATGATCATGGGGATGTTGCAACGGTTGTGTGAAAAATGGTCATGTCACTTTTTCCAGTGCTGTTGTAATTTCAAACTGTCAATAAATGAACTGTTGTAAGTTGAGGACTACCTTTATTGAAGGGGTTTTTGCAATCAAGAAAAATAAAAATAAAAAAACAGCATAAAATAACAAGTTGAATTTAGATAATCAGAGGAAGAAGGAATAACAAGTTGAATTTAGATAATCAGAGGAAGAAGGAATGGTTCACAGAATAGTCAATAGATGGTTTAAAGAAGTAGAGAAATGAAATGAATTTTAGGATTGCGGGAATATATTCCAGAATGAATGTGCCAATCTCTGAGAAGTTTTCCATGTCAGTAAACCCAACGTGTAATCCTTGACACTCTCTCCAGGTGACCATAGTTATCGATGCTAGCCTAAAACAACAAAGTGACCTATGTGATACCATTGTTCCAAAGTTGGCTAGAGCAACATCTCAATTTGCTTGCTAATTCCAACTAGCACTTTTTTTCCAGAAATAGTGTCTTATGTGAAAACCAAGTTTTTTTTTATTCTGAAATCTACAGAAGCTGTAAATTCTTAACTAAATGCAAAGCATATAGAGAACATTACAGAACAGTAAATATGAGGTTAGCAGCACCTGAATCTCAGTAACTAAGCTGTCCTTCTTCAGGAAAGGAAACAGTTTGTCTGTCAATCAAAGCTAATAACTAGGCTGTTCTAGATTCAGGGGCTGCCATTGCCAGTGATAGCTTTTTGATGAACTTCAAATTGTAGGAAGCCTCAGGTAGTTCACATCCAATTCCTCGGTATCTATACCTAAAAGCCATGAACAAAGTGTCCACCTTGTCAATTTAATCTCAGCACATTGGTCATCATCCCCCATATTATTACCCTAAACATTGGTTCAGAACATGCATAGCTTCTTATTTCAGATGCTTCATTATCAGACTTTGAGGTTAGGGTGTTAGAATGGGGACTCTGGCATGGTAATTATTAATATGTGATTATCAGTTTTGTGATTTTACTTAGCCTTAGTATGATTTTATTTGGTGTTTTTTCTTCAATTTAATAGAATTGTTGGCTTTTATCTTGTTTGCCACCCAGTGTTTCTTGTGTAGATCGGTGGTCATATAAATTGGATACATGAATACAAATGACACCTACTACAAAACACTTGAGGACATCCAGTCCAGTGGATTACTTTGGATATTAAACAATACTGGGGTAAAACTAGGACTAACAAATAATACACTTCAAAAACTTGCAAGAGAAATAAAATTATTGCAGTGCTGTGCTCCCAGTTCCCAACTGCAGATATAGTCTAAGAGGATACTGCTGCATTATATAGTGTAATACAGCAGCCCACAACTTTTGGGGCACCAGTTCCATGGAGGGTAGTTTTCCCACGGATCTGGGTATATGATTTCACATGCTTCCTGTATCCTGCATGTGCGCAGATGTGGCTTTACTCACTTGTGTAGCTTGGTTCCTGAAGGCCACTGACTGGTGCCAGTGCACAGCTAAAGGGTTGGGGACCCCTGGTGTAATACATAAAGCCAATAGGATACCATGGATGGCCAAACCATCTGACTCTCTCCACCAGAGTGCCATCTGTCAAGTTGATGATGGCTAATTCTGTCCTAAAATAAAGCCTAAATCCAAAATTTAAAACATTGAGATCATCAGAGTCTCTGCAAAAACATCTGCACCAAAAATTACTCTGNATTGAGATCATCAGAGTCTCTGCAAAAACATCTGCACCAAAAATTACTCTGACCACATATTCCGTCCTCTAAAAAAGGATATTTATGACAGGATAAAAGTAAATGGAGTTGTCTAGATTCAGCTTCTTGATGTACTTCTCTCTGAACACCCTCAGGCTGACCTTCTGCGGTTCAATACTAAATCTTTTATTTGACAAATAGGCATAGTGCATGGGGGCTGCTCTGCTAACCCTTCTTTTCACAACTATAAATAATTCCTTGGGTATCCCTAATGACTGGCTTTTACCCATTACCAGAAAATTATATGCCACATTTAATTACAAGCACTTGAATCAGATGTCCTTTGAGAACTTCTTAGTTACTTTAGGTCTGGTTGCTTTACTATGGACCAATGCATTAAAGAACACCCTCTCACTGAGAAACATTACAATTTGCCTAAAGATGCCACTTATATTGCCTTTATAGACTTATAGACCATGCAAAAGATGGGAGGAAATTAACTGCTACTTCAATCAACCAGTGTCTCTTTAAACTACCTTTAAACATCGTGATATTACCATTCGAATCAAGGGTAAGTGCATAAGCAACTTAAATGAATCTATCACAACTTGCAAAGTATCAAAGTAGGCTGCATCTTTGTCCCACTGTTGTTTAACCTTTATATGAATGACACCGTTGATGCCAAGTCAAAATCCTATTCTTCATCCTTTCTCCATTTCCTTATTACTATTTGTCTTTACCTTGATGATGTGTCCATTCTGTCTGGAGACCTGTTACATATCTTAAAAGTTTTATTCCTGGGTTACACTAGAGAATTCTTTGAATTTAACTACTCCAAAACAAAGATGTTCACAGTCTTTAGAAAGGGTATTAAGTTCCCAACTAGCTGATTGATTAATGATAAGGTCATTAAGCAGATTAAATCTTTTAAGGAGTTGGCTGTTCAATTTCAATCTCCTACCAGTTGGACAGTTTAAGTAAGAGAGTTGCTTAGAAAAACCCCAAAGGATCTCTTTGCAATTGTTAAATTTGCAAACCAATTTGCAAATATCCTGGTAGCAATTAAATTATTTAAAGACAATGTTTGGGATATGATGCAATATGGTGCTTAGTTCCATATCTCTCTATAAGAAGAACCCAAGTTTAGATATAATTCCATTCCATATTGCAAAGATGTGTTTACCATTTCTTGAATCAAAACAGTCAAATACTGACCTATTCTTTGATAGCTCAAATAAGCCATTATGGTCAGAAGTTTAGGAGACCATGATAACAAAGGCCTGGGAAACCCATATCAAGAGTTGAAGAACACCCAAATTCAAGTCCATCCACAGTTATGTAAACTTGAAGGCCAAATAATAGTACAGAACTGAAGAGAAAGGTAAGTTCCAATAATAACAATAGCACTTATATACCTCTTCACGGTATTTTATAGCCCCTCTCTAAGTGGTTTACAGAGTCAGCATATTGCCTCCAACAATCTTAATTTTCATTTTACTGACTATCGGAAAAATGGAAGGCTGAGTCAGCCTTGAGCCAGGGAGATTCGAACTACCGAACTGCTGGCAATTGGCAGTCAGCAGAATTAGCCTGCAATGCAGCATTCTAACCACTGTGCCACCACAGCAAAAACGAAAGTTTGTCCCATAACAGAAGCTTGCATCTGAAGCTTTTTGTAATCTTTGTCACACATTATGGAGGGAGGCAATGATAGCAAAGGAATACAAAAAGCCATTAAAAGATAAAAGAGACAGGAAGCAAAATCTCAGTCCTGGGAAAGTGGCAAGCATAAGCAAGAGACTCCAAATAATACCACTGGTTCTCTGTGGTATTAAGAGTGGGGCAGAGGGAAACTGTCACTTTTCTAACTTTCTGTTATTATAAGCTACTACAATAAAGCAGAGTTCCAATAGTCCTTGGAGTGTTTTAATTTTGTCAAAGGGATGACAAGTATATATATATATATATATCTAAATATAGTATATAAAATCATACATTGCAATGTCCTACCTGTAAATGAATACTTCAGCTTCAACCATAACAATACAAGAGCACACAATAGATACAAACTAAAGATTAACCGCATCAAACTTGATTGCAGGAAATACGACTTCAGCAATAGAGTGATCACTGTCTGGAATACTCTACCTGACTCTGTGGTTTCTTCCCCAAACCCCAAAAACTTTAACTTTAGACTGTCTACTATTGACCTCAGCCCTTTTCTAAGAGGTCTGTAGGGAGCGTGCATAAGTGCACCAATGTGCCTACCATCCCTGTCCTATTGTTTCTTTTATTTTTCTTATATGTATCCATGTATTCATAACTATGTTTTTACTTATTCCTATTATCTTGTAAGCAATTGACAAATCAAATTTATAAATAAATAAAATAAAGTTTAAATGGTAAAATGCCTTCAAGTTGAATTTGACTTCGGATGACTACATGGATAGAACTATCCATTTTAATTCACAACAGAAGTAGTTTCCCTTGCAACCCATTGTTGTTAATGAACTAATTTACATCTCTGAATTTTCAGGACAACTAAAAACACAGGTCCTGAAATCCATTCTTTTCAGAAATTTGTGATATGTTTTACAACTCATAATGTGGTTTTTTTTTAAATATCCTAAATGAATATGGTATGTCAGTGCAAGCACACTCTCACCAACTGTGCAAGTTAGGGAAAACTGTGTTCAAAAATACAAATGTTGATAAAGAGGTATGAAAAATCATTTGATCTGAATTCTGCCTTGATTTTTAAAATGTTACAAATGAAACAGGACTTTTTCCTATTTGTTAGATAAAGATTAGACAGTGAATGAAAGCAAAGCCTTTAAGATTATCTTCATCCAGGAAATTACTACAAATCTGGATACTGAATATATTTTCCTAACACAAGGAGAACCATTGCTTTTTTCTTTTTTTTAGCAAACCTTCTTTAACATTACTTTGAAAGGGAGCTACAGTTAGCCCTTGTCAAACACATCTGAAAAGTTATTCTCTTTGCTCTTTTGACCAACTCCTGCATATCATTTCTGTGCAATCAGCTTTCTCCAATCAATGTCTTGTGATCTTAAGAGCTCAGAACACAAAAAATGTCAGCATCACTTAGCAATCTAGAATGACCCAGGCACATTTCATTTATCTCAATGACCTTCTATTTCTGCTTTACTATGGCTGCTAAAAATCCTCTCCAGAGAAAAGTGAAGAATTCATACAAGACACCTAACAGCTTATCTGACTTCACCTTTCAACTTGATTTCTGTTCTGGTTGTCAAACTTTAAATGTCAAGAAGTGGTTTAGTGAGTCTTAGTCAGAGTCTTCCCAATTCGTTCATACTTTTTACCAAGTGAAAGGTTCTCCTAGGAGTGTGCTAAAGGTATGTACAAATGGATGTAGCTCAAAACAGAAATGTTTTTTTCCAATAACTTCTTTGCTAGAATTTTGAGAGCCCTTAGCTCAATTCGGTATTTGAATTCTTAGCAAATCTGGTTCCTAGATTTATGGGACTGAATACAAACCTCTAAGAAATCAGGAAAGTAATTTACACTAAAACAAGGCATCTTCCCATCCATCTATCCAATAATGTATGCTCCTAATGGCTATAGTTCTCCATGGATTGAACGTAGACCATGATGAGAGGACTACTGACAGGTGCTGGTAACTGGACACTTCAGTCACTTCAGTCACTGTCACTTTGTCATATGAGTAAGGCAGCTTTGCATGTGCACAACAACTGCAAGCAGCCAGTGGAAAATCCTGACTCTTTGTCACTATGGTCACTGCTGCATCTGCAAGGCTTATTTGTGGAAAAGATGGAATTTAACAATGCACCTAGTAAGTAAGAAGCTATGGACTTAAGTATCATATGAAAGCATCAGGAGGCATCCATAAGAAGAGTAAGAAGAATCCACTCATGACAAATACATTGAAATACAAAGTCTTCCCCTTATGTACTATGTACAACATCATGCTGTGGGCAAAATCACAACTTCAAAAGGGCAGAGTTTACACTATGATTACCATGACCAGCTCAGACTCAGAAGACTGACATCAAGAAGTTTGCTCTGAATGTACTGGAAGTCAGCCTCAAGAAGCAGTAAGCAATCTAGCACACAAGATTGACTCCATCAGCAATTATGAAAAGTAACTGCACTTATGGTCAGATGGCAGGACTTCAAGTGACCACACAGCCTTTGGACATGCCATGCTTTGTCAAGTAAAACAAAGGCACTTTATGCATTTCCTCGCTCAGCAAGGTCATTCCTTACCTTGATTGGCTCCTACCTGGAAGAGGCTCTACTTAATAGCCGCTGTAGATCAGCATAACTCCTTTTGGGAACAACCATGCCTCCTGAACTCTGCACACACAAAACCCTGAATCTTTTATCTCTTGAAATCTTGTTACTTTAAACACTAACTGGTAAATAATCCAAAATCTGTTTGGTACATGATCTTGACTCAGAGGGGTAAGTTCCATTATCAAACCAACAAGAAGAAAAACATGGCTTAAGTCTAGCACAATTAGAAAGCACAGGAGTACCTTGGTATTCATTGTTAATTGGTTCCTGGAGGCACAATGAGTACCAAAAACAATGAGTACCAAACATTTTTTTTTCCTATAAGGAATAATGTAGTGAGTCACAAAGCAACCAGCATCAACAAATTCTAGCTTGTGCATTGGGTATCAAATGAACTATGAGTACCAGGATAACATTTTTGCATCAAAATGTGTTGAATGCCAAATTTGGTGAGTTTCAAAGCAATTGAATACCAACTGGTACCACTGTATGCATAAGCAACTCACACAGAAACCTCCCTAACTCACCTGGGTATAAGAAGAATATTCTGACTGGCAAGGTTCGGCTACTACAATCATTTTTAATAAAAGGCTTAATACAGGGAAGGTAGAAGCAAAGAAAAGAGAACAACCAGCTGCAAGGTGAATAGATTTAGAGACAGTGGAAATTAGTGCACTGTTGGAAGATCTGAAAGATCAGATTAGGGATAAAGCATCATAGAGAAAATCTATATGGTTGTGTTGGGAAAAACCCAACCAGGGCAGGGAAGAGGTCTCAAGTAGGGAATCAGCCTTGAATCATGGCATAGCTGCCATATATACACATATCCCCCTACCCCAATCTCCATGAAGCTGTATCCAGCTTTTCCCAGAGTATAGAGGGGCATCCATGTATTATAGGCAGAATGTAATAAAGCAGTTAGCTTGAATGGTACAAGTGTGAATATGTTAGCTTGTGTCTTACAGGTTGCTATGAGTCAAAAAGCAACTTCATAGTACATAACCAAAGCAATCTTAGTTTGTCTGTGAAACTGATTCTTGGTCTGGTCTACCCAGTGGGGCTGGCAGTACATGATCTAGAATCTGTTGCTTTGGACTCCTGCTGAAAACCAAAGAGGTCTTGAAAGCAATGAATCAAAATGTAGCCAAGAGTGGATCCACACAAACATGGTTCTTCAGTATTATACACAGGATGATTGATATCTAGAGGGGAGTACAAAAGCCCAAGGCTAGATTCAGACAACATAGGAAATCCAGGTTAAGAAAACACAATTGGCTTCTCAAAAAATATATCATGTCCACCCAAAAAAAAAAATACAAGTAGTCCTCAATTCATGACTATTCAATGTTATAACAGCCTCCCCCCCCAAAAAAAAGCTATTGCAATCTAATTTGGAAGTTCTAATGGCATATTGGGAAATGGGACTTAAGAATGCTTGGCAACCGGTCTACATTTATGGTGATTTGCAGTGTGCCACAGTCACTGTTTACCAAGGTTTACTTCTGGCAAAACTTGACCCATAGAGAACAATAGGTTTCCTTAACAACTGCAGCATTGGCCTAACTGCCATGGTGTTCACATTATAACCATCACATTTACTTAATAACCACTGCAAAAAAAAAAAAATCATAAAATCAGATTGGTCATCTGATCACCTTCTTTACAATCTCTTCAACATACAACTAGAATTGCCAGGCTCAATTAGGATAGTATCTGGAGGAATACCTGTAATATAACTTAACAGGGTTGTTTGTTTGATGAAATATTCTAAGACAATGGCTCGTTCCATAACATGGTAAGAGCATAATCCTATTTTAATCTAGCCTAGCCTATTGTATAAACTCAGCCATTATGAGAAGTAATGAACTCAGGTACGGTGTGGCGACCCAGGAAAGAATAATGAATAGGTGGTCTGTAGGAAGACCATAGAGCAGGGCTGTCAAACTCATGGCCAGTGGGGCCACCCTGGAAACAGCAAAGGACCAGCCCACGGTGCCTCTGTCAGTGAAAACAGAGCTGGGAGGACCACATGTTCTGTTTTCGGCTGCACCCCTCCAGGAAGACCATAGAGCAAGGCTATCAAACTCACTGCCAGTGGGGCTACCCTGGAAACAGCAAAGGACCAGCCCATGGGATCTTTGTCACTCAAAACAGAGCTTGGGAGGTCCGTGCGTGACCCTCCCGAGCTCCCTTTTTGCTGGCAGAGCCCTCAGGCTACCACAGGCATCCCTGACATGAGCAAGCCATGCCTACTCAGTCCCCTGAGGTCAAACACGACCCAGATGTGGCCCTCAGTGAAATCGAGTTTGACACCCCTGCCATAGAGAGACCATTTTCCTACCACTGTTCTGAAAAAAAAAAAAAACTGATAAAAGGAGAATATTTGCAGCTCAGGGTTGAGGTAAGCTTGGTTGTTTTCTTGCAGACATTTCAGTACTCAAATTAGGTAACATCATCAGTGCACTGGGGATGTACTAGCACGTTATAGAATAATAAGGCATCAAAAGCATACTGAATAAAGGGCAGACTTTCTGAAAGCCTTAATATGAGCAGGCATCTTTGATATGTTATCTCTATAAAACTAAAAATTCTGAAGAAAAAACATGTCTAAATTTTGTAACTGTGCTTTTTCTCATAAACACACTGTTGCAATCATAGTATTGGGATCTAGTAGCAGTTACTTAAGAACAGAGTTGAGGCTAAAATACTTCACATTGGTTTTTGAATGCTTTTGATGACAATCACAACAAAAAGTATGAATTTGTTGCTATAAAACACTTTGGTTATGGTCAAAGATCATCTAGGCGCACAAAACTGTGCCATACATCCATGCGAACAGTGAAGGAATGGTTGATTGGAGCTTTGGATATGCACAAAATGGAAGAAAAATAACTGGTGATTCTAGGCATTGTTTGTTCATCACTGCAACTTTAGCTGAAAAGAATCAGAATTATTTTTCAACTCTGAAGACCTGTAATTCATACCTATTATATGTAAAAGGAGCTGAACAATGCAGAGCCTAATTTCCTTCCTCACCAAAACAAGGATTCAATCTTGTTCATTCAAATAGTATACCATAGGTCCAAGCTGTGGGAATTTTAAATGGGAAGAGTAGGTGAATGCTGAGATTTGGAATAAGTATTTGTTTTCTCTGCAAAACTTCAGAACATTCAGTCCTATAAAGTAATAGTCCCCTCCTCCTCCTCCAAAAAATACATCCTAAACCTTTGCATTTGCATTTCCTAGACCTTTATTTCAGTAGATATACTAATTATATCTTGTCTAAAAAGTTGCAAACAGATGAAACATCAATGTTCTTCTATGCTGTCAATAACTTTTGCCGTGCAATTCTGATAACATTTTAAAGTTGCATTATTCTATGTTCTATGTTCCATAGGGTAGGTTATTCATATACTTAGATGAGAACAAGTAGAATACAGTTCAATTTGTCTATATCTGCAAAATATTTAATGTAAAAGGCTACATTATCAATTAATTATTAATTGCACACAGATTTCAAAACCATAACCCAACTATATTAAAAACAAATAATTAAAATACTCTTCTGGATGACTAAATGAAGGCAATGATGTTAAGCAATAAAGTTAAAATTATTATGACAAACCCACCAATCATATTATCATGAAGCCTATTTGTAGATTATTTGCTCCCATTTTAATGAATGCAGGACAGCATTAAAATCCTGTATATATATATAAAAAAGAAATACAATAAGCCTTTGTGCAGGATGAATCACATTTATTTGCATTACACAGATTAATACGTCAGACCAATTATTTTCCACAGACTTAAGTGTTCTTATTAAGAACTAGTTTTAACTAAACTCAGATCAGTATTTACTTTCAGAATAAACTTCCACTGAAAACTAGAAGTTTTGCTATTCTAATAGATAACATTAAAACATTCTATGGGCAGAAATTTAATCAACCAGAGCTTATGAAGCACATTTAAGGAGACTATTTCAATCACAAGGAAATGCAGATTCCAAACACATTACAAGTAGATGCAAACAAGTTATCCACCTGTGCAGGTAATCGTCAACTTATAATAGTTCATTTAGCGACCATTTGAATTAAAACAGCACTGAAAAAGTGATGTATGATCATTTTTCACACAACCAGTGCAGCATCCCCATGGACACATGATGCAAATTCAGACGCTTGGCAAATGACTCATATTTATGATGGTTTCAGAGTCCTGGGGTCATGGGATCACCTTTTGTGACCTTCTGACAAGCAAAGTCAATGGGGAAGTGTCGGGCTCCAAATGCAGTCGCCCATCAGCAGTAGAGCTCTATACCTGGATCCCTCCAACATGTGACATTGAACCTGATCAGTGGGAATTCATGGCTGAATGGGGGCTCCCACATGCTGCCTCACAATGCTGCCTCATGTTGGTACCTGGGATGTGGAAGCTGCACAAGGGATTCCCCAAGGATGTCGCTGGATGCTTTGTGGAGGGGGGGAATAGATGTTTGTTATGGCAGGGTTCTCACGGGATGGTGCAGAGCATTATAGGCTGCAGAGGCAGGATATGGGAATAAAAGCCTAATTAGACATATCAGGGAACATTTGTTACATGGGGATTTAGGATAGGGCGGTCCGCAGGAGGTAGCTGCAATTAGGAGGGTGGGGTAATGCTATATTTGCGCTGGAAAGCAAATGCTTCCAGCCCTAACCTAGTTTGGATTTCAAACCATTACTGCCAGATGGGATGTGAGTTACATGTACAAAATAAACAATTGCCTATATCTCTGTATGTTGGTTTGTGGATTTGTATCTCAGGTCTACTAACGTCTAGAAGACCGGCTAACAGGAAGCCAGAATCACTTAACAACCATGTTACCAACTTAACTGGAGTGAGAAACATCAAAGTGGAGCAAAATCCACAAAATTAACAACTGTCTCATTTAGCAACAGAAATTTTGGACCCACTGGTGGTTGTAATTCGAGGACTATGTGTACCAGCTGATCCTATTTCATATCTTAGTCAGAAAACAGGATCAACAATGCAACTCTTCTTGTTTTTATGAGCTTTACTCTCTACACAATCCCAAAGCACTTCCTTTGGAGATGTGTTAATTTTCTTCAAAATTAGCTACTAATTCATTATATTCTAATTGACATCGAGTTACTCCCAAATAAATTTTCTTAAGGGTATAGCTTTATTGCTGTATATACTCCTAAAATGGTATTGCTGAGGTTAGTTGGGCTTATGGCTTAATAAAGCTGCCACTGAACCATTAAATCCAGTGTTGGGTTTATTTCTGTGCAGTCATAAAGTCGGGCTGGAACTCTACTTATATTACTTTCACATAAATTAAATATGTTCATGTGATATTAATCCCATCTACGCTAGATAAAACCGTGTTTTATACTGACACATTCAATCATAAACTAGCCACCGATCTGTACACCACCAAATGCTAAATTTTTGTTGGCTACTTTAGTTTAATGTATTATGCAAAGAGTAATTGTGTTTGACAAACAGCATGGCAAAACATGGTTCCCCTGGGGATTCAATAAACCACAAATGTTTTGGTTTCCATAACCCACTAAATCATAAAATACGGCTAGCAAACCACCATTGATAGATTCTCAAAATGCATCAAACCCAAAGAAAATTTAATGCCACTGTGGTTTGGCACAGTGAACCCAACCCAAGAATAGTCTTGTGCAATCAGAATGCCAATTAAAAAAATGCCCAGGATCACAGCAAATGGCACAAACTTGCCGAACTAAATCTATAAACAGAGTCTATGGAGATTCTCAATCATCCAGGTCATGATTGTCCCAAAGGTGCTTTATCAAGAGGCAACTGGACTTTCTGGGGTTTTTTTGAAGGTATTTCGCTTCTCCTTCAAGAAGCTCCTTGGATGAGAAGCAAAACATCTTCAAAGAAAAACCAGAAAGTCCAGTTGCCTCTTAAAAAGCACCTTTGCAACAACTATAACCAGAGCTTCCACAGGAAGATTTTTCTGCAGCTCCTGTAAAGGTGAAAAAAAAAATCACCTTTACTGCAGCAGGAATTATTTATCTGCAAAAATGGAAAGATTTATCAATCCTCACAGCAAAAGAATAGATGGGAAAAGTAATGGAGCAAGCAAAGATGGCAAAATTAACTGTTTTAATTAAAGAATATGTGTAGTTTTGTTTCTACTTTAAAATTGCTTCTAAACTACAGGGGGAGAAATATTGACTTTGGGATTTGCCCATTGATTTGTTGTTACAGAAATGGCTAGTATGTAACAAGTAAAAAGTTGAGACTGTAATTTTCTTTTTTTATCCTATTATGCTGAAAACATTGGAAGCCTGTGCTTTTCTTTTTCTTTTATCCTGTACTTTTCTTTTCCCATTTATGTTTATTTTTCATGTGTATTTTAATGAAAATGTATTTAAATAAAATGTATTTAAATAAAAAATAAAGATGAACCTGGGAATTGACCACTTAAAGGTTGGTTAAACAACCCAAACCCACAAAGAGGATGTGGTCCCATTACTTGTTTGTTTTAGAATAATGATTATGATGGCAACAGTATGCTATTTGGAGTTGGTTTTGATGAGAGTATCAGATTTAAGCAACCAGCTGATTTCCCCCCTTTTATAGCATCTAATCATTGGCCTGTACCACAGTAGGTGGCAGCACCTACCCAACTTGGCTGCTCTCAAGAAAGCTGCGCAGCGCCAGCCTTGATTAAGTTTAATGGAAGACCACTAAGAAACCCCAGGATAGAAATTCGTTGAAAGAAATCCTGGAGGACAGCGGCCAACTACTTCTGAATTGTTGCTAAGCAAGGACTTATGCCCTGATTAAACCTCGCAACCTGGCTATATAAATATATGTAGAGAGAGAGAGAGAGAGAGATTTGCAAGCCTACGCTCAGCGTAGTGAATAAAGAGATCTCGTAGGAAAATCGGAACCCAAACTCCGCAAAACCAACCACAGATAAGCCTTAAGGGATCCTTTCCTTCCCCGAGTTGTATTGCAAAACCGCTCCTCGGTTCGGCCCAGAGTTGATCCAAATTAAACCAGAAGTCGTGGCACGGGCATTTTTACATGGCCTTTGCTCTTATTTTAATCTTCCACGTCGTGCTGGACAATTCCCATCCCGCTGCCCGGCTTCACAAGAGCGTCAGGTCGTTGAAGGCTACAAGGGACGCCGTGTATTTGTTTTCTGAAAACCAGAAGCAGTTTGCTAAAAAGTCGGGGGTCGGGGGTTACGTGACAGGTCTACAAAAAGACAACCCGGCTTTACTCTCTTCAAACTCTTCTGAAGGGGGGGGGGAATTCCTCAGTCTTCCCTCTGTGCAAAAAGAGCTCCGCCGCTTGTATTGGTGAGTGGGTGGGTGCGTGTGGGTGGGTGGGTGCGTGTGTGTTGGAGAGACTCTAAGAGACCCCACACACACACCTTCCTCCCTTACTTCTCACAACCGGGTCGGCTCATTCTAATCTCTCCAGAAAAAAGAGGGGAAAGACGACCCAAGGCCAAGCGTGCGAACCTCCCCCCGCCCCTGCCGCCACTCCCGGCTGTGGAAACGCCGCTACGCGTATAAAAGTGGCAGCTGCCTCGCGAGAGCGGCGGCTGCAAGAGCGGCGGCAGCGACGCGCGCGCCCTCCTTGCCGACCGGGTCCCGGAACGTTGCGCGCCGCCACTGCGTAGTAGCCCTTGCGAGCGAGCAAGCGCGCGCCTCACCTGGACTTCTTCCAACTTTCCGCCCTCGGCTCTTCCCTCAGCACCCCCCCCCCACATCTCCTCTCTCATCCCCTCGGGGTCGGCTGCGATTACCTTAAAAAGGAAGGAGGCCGGACGATGTACGACGACACTGGGCTCTCCGGAGGAGATGGTGGGGGCGGGGAGGAGAGGAAAGGGGTTTCAGCAGCCGTAAAGCGGGAGGGAGGGAGGGAGAAAGCGGGTTTTTTTTTTCCCTTGCTCACCCTCCCGCCGCGCCCCACCCGGCTCTGTGGCTGATCTGTGCTTATGCTACAAAAAG
>BHEV01067901.1:0-14338 GCA_004319985.1 Emydocephalus ijimae | reverse complement strand
GGGGATTCGATTCCCCTGATAGTCCTTGAGGATGAGGCGTTGAAATTTGAGGTCTTGGCATTGAATTGTGGGGATGAGTTGCTTGAGTGTCTTCCAAGACACCATCGAGAGGGACGATCCCGAGTCGCCTCCATGTGGCACGGCTGGTTCTCGATGGCTATGGTGACTCGGATTTTCTTAGTGTCCAATGCTGAGGCGTGACCGATAGTGCTAGTATGGTGAGCGTCTTCTCTCTGTACGGCTGGATTTCTGTAGGAGTGGTTTACTGGCGTTCGCCTTACAGGACGGCTTCCTGTTGATTGGCGATAGTTAGCCCCCTTTGAGGCCTGGCTGGGGCCTGGCAAGCTGTGGCAGACCCGGCCAATGTGGCCTCGTTTCCCGCACTCGTGGCAGAGCGCGTCGTGGAATTTGCATTCGGACCTGGCATGGTTGGCTCCACAGCCAGCGCAAAGGCGTAGGGTCTTTGGACGTTGGTCCCGGTCGGACTGCAACCAGTGGACCCATTCTTCGTCGCTGTCTGACGACG
The DNA here is from genome assembly GCA_004319985.1 of Emydocephalus ijimae. Taxonomy (NCBI): domain Eukaryota; kingdom Metazoa; phylum Chordata; class Lepidosauria; order Squamata; family Elapidae; genus Emydocephalus; species Emydocephalus ijimae. Next base: position 13,812 of record BHEV01067901.1, on the reverse strand, counting down.
AAGAGAGGTCCTCGTGGTGTGTCGTTGAAAAATGCCCTTCTGAGTTGGGTGGAATTTCGCTGGCCGGTGGTGCTACCGTAGCGCAGGTTCGGCAGAGTTGTGCAGCCAACTTCCTGGTTGCTTCTGCTGCAGTAGCATCGGCGATGGCATCAGCAAGGCTGATGTCGCCTTTCGCCATCAGCTTGCTTTGGACGCCGAGTGCATCTAGTCCCAGAACTATTCAATCTCTCAGTGCCTCTTCTAAATCGGCAAACCCGCAGAGGCCCCCCAAGTTTCGGAGGTCTGCCACAAAATCAGCCACGCTTTCCCCTTTATGTTGCTTCCTCTGATAAAACTCATGGCGTCTCATGAGCGTAGGCACGGTTGGCGCGTAGTGGTCTCTTAGGATGAGTTCGAGGACGTCCCAGCTCATGGCCTTTACTTCTCGCAGTTTGGCCAGTGCTTTGGCCATCTTAAATACGGCTGGGCCGCAATGCGTTAGAAACAACGCTCTTTTCTTTGCTGGTGTGGCGTCCTTTAGGTTGTTCGTCTCGAGAAACATTTGGAAGTGATCCATGTAGGATTCCCAATCATCTTGGTTTGGATTGAACGGAGTGGGTGGTACGATGCGGCCGGACATGGTTCCGTTGTTGGCGTCGTCTGTCACATGCTCAGGTTGCTTCCTGGCTTCTTCGGTTCAGACGTCTCCAAATCCCATCCTCGTCGCCAGTGTTAAGTATTGAGCATGGGTCGGAATAAATGGAGACAGCCTCTGAACGGTGAACTTCAGCTCTTTATTTGCATAGTGACTTCTGAATTAACAACAGTGAACTCTGCCTTATATAGGCAACCCTTGTAAGCTTTAACCAATAGCGAGCTAGGAACGCTAGCTCTTTCAACCAATAGTAACTCTCCGTTAAGGGCCAATCGGATTCCTTAGAGCTGGCCAATCCGGTTTGGCCGCTTAATAGCCAATCAGAAGTGCAGGGCCAGAATCCTGCACTTTACCTCAAGCTCACATTTTATTACTTTATTGTATGCACAACATTAACTAACATACAAACTTATCTCACACATTTATCTGTGTGCCTATCTGACGAATGCTGCACATTCTGTTTAGCTTGTCTCCTTAACCCTGGTTGGGGAACACAAGCTTAACATTAACCATGGGAAACTGTGGCCATCCTAAATCAAGCCAAGTCCAAAAACACTAAGGAGAACCTGCTTGCAGATGTCTTGTCAAGGAAATTATAATTTGATAGTCACCAGGAAGAGGTCATGCACGTAATCATTTCCCCTTCCCAGGAGACAGCCCAAGTCACCACCAGAAGTCAAGCCAAGCATCAGGGTGACCTCAGAGGAGATCAAATGTCAGCAGCTCTAAAGTCCTTGCTCCCAACTGACCAGTGGTTTGCTGACAACCAGGATATCTTAACTTTAAGGAAGGGATTGGCTTGGAAGGGGTCCAAACCCTGCCAGCTTGAGGCTTCAAGTTTTACAGTGCAGCCATGACTCCTGGTTGGCTGGTCACTTTAGGTTCCTAAAAACCCTCCACTTAACCAGAAGGCAATTTTGGTGACCAAAAATGAAAACTGATGTGGAGGAGTATGTCAAAAAGATGTACTATGTGTGCAACCATGAAGATGAGATTGGGGAAACCCCTGGAGTTACCCCAACAAGTGGTAGCCCCCAGCCAGCCCTGGCAGGAAATTGCCATGGACTTCATAATTGAACTCCTGGACAGCAGAGGGAACACAGTCATTTGGACTGTGGTTGGCTTGTTTTCAAAACAAGCTCACTTTATTGCCTGTTCCAGGTTGGCATTGGCCAAGAAATTGGGTAAGATGTTCATAAAGCATATATATTAACTGCATGGAGTACCTCGCAGAGTCATGTCATATTGAGGGGTACAGATCATAGCAAAGTTCTGGAAGGAGTTCTTGAAATCCATAGCATCGATCCTGGGGCTTAGCTCAGCTTTTCATCTGAGTACAAATGGGGCCACAGAATGTATGAATGCCATGGTAGAGCAATACCTGAGATGCTATGTGGACTATCAACAAGACAACTGAGCAGACTTGCTGCCATTTGCGGAGGTAGCTTACAATAATGTAGTGCACAGTAGCACTGGACTGACCACTTTTCAGGTCACTAGTAGCATGGAGTTTTTCCCCATGCCAAGATAACCTCCTTCATCCATAACCTTGACAGAGTGGATGGAATCACTAAAGATGGGCTGGGAGAATATAAAATGGGCCCTGGCTGAAGTTGTAAAGGCATACAAAAAACAAGCAGATAAGTGCCGGTCTCTCCAGCCTACCTTTTGAGTGGGAGATCGTGTGTACATATTGACAAAATACCTTAAGCTAAAATTAGCTAGTAAAAAGCTGAGACCTAAGTTTTTAGGGCCATTCCCCATAGTGAAAGTAATTAACCCGGTAAATGTACAACTTAATCTTCCACAACTGTTAGGGAAAGTACATCCGGTGTTCCACAATAGCTTGTTAAAGCCAGCCATGGATTCACATATAAGACTGAGGGACAGGGCAGAGCCTAAGCCAATTGTAGCACAGAGTGAGACCCACTATGAGATTAAGAAAACATTGGACTCTCAATTGTACCAGGGTTGCTTGCAATATTTAGTCCACTGGAAGGGTTATCCCTTGTCTGAAGCTACTTGGGTAAAGAGCTGGGATGGTAAACAGATTGGTAAAGCAGTTCCATGAGAATTTCCCTAATAAATCAAAAGGAGCCCCATGGGGGGGAGGGGAGGATTAGGGATGATACAACTAACCCCATTCTTTATTTCATTTCAGGAGGTCCTTATCAGCTAAGGAGGGGGGCAGCCTGTCAGCCCTGCAGCCATCTTATATGAGAGTCTACAGGGCTGCCACAGTGATGGTTCAGCAAGCTGTGGGAAAAAAGGGGGGGAGGTGTAGATAGTGTGGGATGTATAATCATAACAACATTCTGTCCCTTGGGAGCCAAGGACATCTAGCCTGTACCTGGGAAGGTGTAATAGAAGTTGACTGAAGTTGGGATGCTGAACTAAATGGACCATGTGATACCGATATGGTTGCAGGGGAAGGAACTTTGGGGTTTTATTTTGGGTGGAGAAAATGTGGGAGTTTAGATTTGGGCTTCCCCCAGATGTGCCAATATGATATCTCCAATAAATTTATGCTTTGAGGAAGAAACCTGCCTTGGAGTTTTGACTCCGTTGGGGGGTGTTACTTGAAACCCTGATACTGAGTCCCCAATGCATCACTACTAAAGTTTAGCCCGGTAAGAATACCAGTGGTGTCACTGTGTGATGAAATGGTAACATCTAGCTGATTAAACAGTGAAACTTTGGAGTAGTGATCAGGGCCACTCATGCAGCATTTCAATATCTGTACCATCAACCTTTATAATGTTGGACTAAGTTTTTAAGTCTGTGTAATGTTTGCTAGTGATACAAAATAAATTAAAAAAAAAAAATCCAGGGGCATTCCAAGGGGAGGGTGGATAATGGAGGGATTTCAAGATACATGCCATTTTCAGATCTGGTTTGTATGAATGTCACTTGAAAAAGATCCAGCTCAGATTAAGCACATTCTTCAGAGACCTTGTGGATAAAGGTCATTTTGAATTAGAATGTGTCCTGCTTGTCACAATGCTTCCTCTTCCATCAACATCTCCTCTTTGTATAGTACAGTTATTTCATGATGTTCTTTTTAACTTGGTGCATAACTCTTCCAGATTATAGCTATATTCAATCTTCTGCCTTCCCTCAACAAAATGAGCTCATTCACATCTCTTACAATATTTCTGGCTGCAGAGTACATGTGCTGTTTAATAATGCTAAGCCTTACTTCAGAAAAGTCCATGAAACAATCTTTCTAAATTTGGCCAATATATGATGAGATTTTTTCACAAGCCTGCAAGATCTCCATTAGCTTGTGTTCTGTAATAAGCAATGAAATTAGAGGACTTCAACGATCCTTGATCAAAACTGTGCTTCATAATTTTGCTGCCTAAAATAAAGTTTAACAACCATTTCCCCATGATTAACAATGATTATTATTTTTTGTTCTGGCCAGTTTTAATTTCCACAGAAAGTCTGTTGTTATAATGTTTGCTCCCTGCTTCTCATAAGTTATCATGATAAAAACACTATACAAGATATATAGATACACAGTAATAAGATATAGAGGTCACAGTGCCTACATAAACATATATAGTCTTAGCTTAAAGACCATTTGCAGTTACTACTAATCTCTCTAGAGCTGGTTATCATTTTTTTGAAGTTCTGACAGCTGCACCCCCCCCCCATGGTAATGTGTTTGCATTTTGGGTGCATGGCAACTGACTCACATTTATGTTTGCAGCATCCTATAGCCCTGTGACTATGATTTTCAGTGGGTTTGCCAGTTTCTGTCTAATTCCAATTTTCAGCAATAAACACCCATTGGAGAAAGTGGACTCATTGAACAACCACTTGAACTGCCACGGATGTTTATGATCATTGCAAAAAGATTATATAATTAGGAGTGGTTACTTAACAACTGCCACAACTTATGACTGTAATTCTGGGCTCAATAGCTATTATAAGTTGAGGACTACCTGCAATATGTTGAAGCCTTCAGTAATGTATGCTGCAAATAGGAATATTTTGAAACACTAGCTACAAGAACAGACCTAATGCATATAAGTTCAGGTAGTCCTTGACTTACAAATGAGCTAAAAAATTCTCTTGCTAAGCAAGATGTTTGTTGAGTGAATTTTGCCCCACTTTACAAGTTTCATTGCCACAGTTGTTACATGAATCACTGCAGTTATTAAGTTAGAAACATGGTTGTTAAGTGAACCTGGCTTCCCCACTGACTTTGCTTGTCAGAAGATTGCAAACAGTGATCACATGACATTGGGGCACTGCAACTGTCATAACTATGAGTCAGTTGCCAAGTATCTGACTTTTGATCATGTGATTATGAGTATGCCACAACAGTCATTAAGTGTGAAAAACTGCCATAAATCACTTTTTTCACTTCTGTGCTGTTGTAACTTTGAACTCTCACTAAAGGAACTGTTGTAAGTCGAGGATTACCTGGATTAGTAAAATTGTTCACTAGCTAGAATGGTAACTATATAATTTCCTTTAAAATTATTTTTTGGAGAAACAGATAATTCTGGAATGTCATTTTAGGACCATCCTTGGCATCTAATATAAAATTGTTCATATATTCCAGCAGTGCTTTGATACTGGCTTGCTTGTACTTGCTTCTCAAATAAAAAAATCCATCTCAGTAGCAATTTCAATAATAATAATAATAATAATAATGATGATGATGATGATGACGACAACAACTCTGACAATCATTTTAAAGAAGGTGGACTATGGATACGAAGTTGCAAAGAAAGGATTGAAAATTTTGTATTTGTTGTACATGGATGATTTGAAGCTGTTTGGTAAATCAACTGAATTGAATTCACTAATTGAAAGCACAAAAGCATTTAGCGAGGACATCGGCATGCACTTTGGAATTGACAAATGTGCAACAATGGCAATCAAAGCAGGCAAGGTCATAGAAGATGATGGAATAGAACTTGACAATGAAGAAATGATAAAGGCAACAAAACCAGAAGAAGGCTACAAGTACTTAGGGATTTTAGAAGCATCTGATTTAATGCATAATAATGTCAAGGAATCAACTTCAGCCAAGTATGTTAGAAGAATTCGATTTTAAAGTCCAAATTGAGTGATGGAAACATCATAAAAGTAATAAATACCTGGGCTATACTTGTGATTCAATACTCTGCAGGAATAATTGACTGGACCCAGATGGAGCTGGACAATTTGGATAGAAAAACAAGGAAGCTTATGACTATGAATCATGCCTTGCATCCTAAAAGTGATGTTGATTGATTATATCTACCAAGAGCAGAGGGTGGTCGAGGTCTCCTACAAGTAAAGCAGGCTGTAGAAGAAGAAAGACACAGTTTGAATGACTACATCCAGAAAAGTGAAGAGCCAATGATTAAGGAAATACATGAAGGAGACCTTTTGAAGACAACCAAGTAAAAAGCTGAATGCAAAAAAGAAGTAATTGAGAAGCGAATTGAAAATTGGAAAAGCAAAGCTAGGCATGGCCAATACCTGAAAAGTATTGAAGGCAAAGCTGACCAAAAGCTTACTTGGAATTGGCTAAAATCAGGTATACTGAAAAAAGAAACTGAAGGCTTTATTTTGGCTGCTCTAGAACAAGCCTTAGCCACAAATTGCATGAAGGCAAAGATTTAGCAAGTCACCACCAACAGCAAATGCCACCTCTGTAATGAGAAAGATGAAACAGTTGACCATTTAATCAGTGGATGCAGCAAAATTTCACAAACTGACTCCTTAGAATGCCATAACTGAGTTGTTAAAATCATTCACTGGAAACTATGCCAAAGCTTTGGATTGGAGTATAGTAACAACAACTTGGAACATCAGGTTGAGAAGGTTCTGGAGAATGAGAAAGTTAAGATCTTGTGGGATTTCAGAATTCAGATGGACAGGCACTTGGCCCATAACACACCTGACATAACAAAAGTTGGAAAGAAAAAGGTTTGGTTCATTGGCATTGCAATACCTGGTGATGCACGAATTGTAGACACACAGCAAGAAAAAAAAATCACAAAGCATCAGGACTTACAAATTGAAGTTGAGCAACTTTGAGAAATTGTGTGTTATCCCAATTGTAATTGGAGCCCTTGGAGCAATACCTAAAGGGCTACCTCGCTATTTGGAAATCCTGAATTTATCAGACTTGAACACCATGATTCTACAAAAAACCACCCTACATGGAACAGTTTATACCCTCCAACGCTATCAGAACAGTTCCTAGGTCCTTGGTGAGGACTCGAGTTGTTGAGCTATCAACCAGCCCCAAAGGCTGTGAATCTCACTAAAGATTTACCAATAATAATAATGATGATGATGATAAGCTACCTGGCAAAGCCAAGGGAAATCATCAAAACCATAAAAAAGTGAAAGTTAGAATATTTTGGACATGTGCTGCAACTCCCAGAAAAATATGGCATACTTCATTTAATTCTTCAAGGAAAGATTGAAGGCAAACGAGTCCAGGCAGAAGAAAAACATCATGGCTTCAAAATCTAAGGGACTGGTTTAAATAAAACTCAACAGCACTTTTTCATGTGGCTGTTGATAAAATATAGGATCGTCAACATGATTGGCAATGTCCGATGATGGATATGGCACAAGAAGAGCAATTTTAAAATGCGTACTTGAGTGTAATGTGATCTATCTATGTGGTATCATGTCATTGTTACTTCTATTTCCCATGATCCAGGTGCTGCTTACTGGATAGCAAAATTTGAATTTTTGTTGTTGGGGAAATCACTACTAGATATAAAACCTGCTATGTCAAAGATGTTGGAACCTCAGTCTCAACTCAACTGTGGAACATCTTTGCCAGTCAACCTAATTAACTAGAAATTGTTTGTGTTTCTCCTATCTTCTTTTTATAAGCAACATTTTAGTTCTGTATAAATGCTGTTGGTCAGTACAGATCAGTGGTGGGATTCAATTTTTTTTTACTACAGGTTCTGTGGGTGTGGCTTGGTGGGCATGGCAGGGGAAGGATATTGTAAAATCTTTAGTCAGAGGTGGTATTTGCTGGTTCTCTGAACTACTCTAAATTTCTGCTACTGGTTCTCCAGAACTGGTCAGAACTTGCTGAATATCACCTCTGGTACAGATGTTTTGGAGGGCTCTTTGGCTAAAAAAAAAAACCCCTAATAACTTGCCTGCATAAGGCTCTTTTACTCTATGTCCCTATTTCTTTGATAATGTGTATTTCATGTTTAGATTTACTAATAGCTTTTTTCTAATTATCTTTTCAGTTTGGATACTCTGATATGATGCCTGATCTATTTCTTTCCTTTTGCCAATAAAATTTTACTTGTATAGTCGTTCCCTCATATCCCATTCATTAGCTAGGTTTACAAAATCAGAAGCAGCCCAGATTTTATAGTGGTAAGTGATATTGTAGTATTGAAGAAATTGGTTAAAATGTCCATGAATTGGTGGGCTATTCTAGCTGTAAAATATCTCCATAGTTTACTTTTCAAAGTGCAATGAAGTGTCTTCATTACAGCTACCTTAATTTCATTCTGAGTGAATCAGTGATATTGTATAAATACTGTAATATTTCTATAAGTTTCTTCAGAGGGTTGTTTAAGAATTCTTTACATGGTTCTGTTTGTAATTTTTAGAGTGCATGCTCTGTTTTGAATATGTTCTGACAGGCAACAGATATCCTTCTCCTTATCAGATAAAGAATTGATTTAGGCATATTTAAAATAGTACATTCTACTGATGATAAGACAACACTTTTCCCATGTTTTCTTTGGAAAAATTTAAAATATCTTGACTCTTGTGGGTTTTATGAAGATATAAGCCTTTTACCCTGAAGGGAATTCACACTCTGTAACTCTGTACATGACTAAGCATATAATAATTTGTTTTTTTTTTCATATAGAAACATTTTAAAGGATCTGGAAAAATGATTACAGGTCAACTTAAAATCATATTTTTATAGATGAGTTAAATATACAAAGTACAGAGGTATACTTTTCTACCTGATCCATGAATGAATGCTGTAGCCGCAGTTAGGCTAATTTTTGTTTGAATGACAGCATTCTAGCGCAGTCGTCGCCAACCGGTGGACCACGGCTCACTGGTGGTCTGCGAGAAAATTTTGATGGTCTGCAGAGAAATGTCATCCCCAGAGCATTCCCCAAAGCAATTAATCGAGGCTGCACGGGAACACAAGGCTACGCCACCCACATGGCCCAAGGAACCCTCCTTGCCCACTCACTCCTTACCTGGCAAACTTGCTTGCTAAGTTGCTATTTTTCCTATTTTTTTCCTGACCATCAGCTGTTCTGCTGTGCTGGGAGATTTAGATTAGCTAGAAAGCAAGAAATCGTTGAATTTCTTGCTTTCTAGCTAATCTTTAGATCTTCGGCTTTGCTTGTAAGCAGAGCCGAACCTCCCTTAGGAATGAAGGGTCTACTATTCAGTACAGACTTAGCCACCTGATGGCAGAAAGATAGATATCTGAATCTGTGATTCTGTGAGCAACTCAATCTGCCTGCCTGCTTTGCCTGATATTGGGTAAAATTTGCTCTTTTTTAATAAAAAGTTCAATATTTACATAAATATTAATAATATTTACATACAAGCCATGCCCAGCCAGTCACATCACCACCAAGCCAAGCCCACAAATTAGGCCACGCTCAAGAACCAGTGATTAAGAAATTTGAATCCCACCCCTGCCTCTGTGTATTTGTGTGCATGTGTGTATCAGAGAGGGGGAGGAGAGGGAGAGGTTCTCTCTCAGATCTCTCTCTCTCTCTCTCCCATCAACATCAGCAAGCTATCATCAGTCAAAATTCATATTAGTGGTCCCAGGGATTTAAAATTATGAGTTTGATGGTCCCTGAGGTCCAAAAGGTTGGCGACCCCTGCTCTAGTGTGGCCTTTCTACTAGAATGGGATCATAAAGCCTTGGTGGTGCAGTGGTTAGAGTGTAGTACTGCAGACTACTTCTGCTGACTGCTTGCTGCCTGCAATTTGGCAGATCGAATCTCACCAGGCTCAAGGTTGCTTCAGCCTTCCTTCCTTCCGAGATGGGTAAAATGAGGATCCAAATTGTTGGGGGCAATATGCTGACTCTGTAAACAACTTAGAGAGGGCTGTAAAGCACTATAAAGCGGTATATAAGTCTAAGTGGTATATAAATCGAAACAGCAGGATCTGGTCACAAACTATTTCAACTCCTTCCCTTAGGATGCCCTTATAGGGCATTGCATGCCAAAATAACCAGACACAGAGACAATTTTTTCCCTTGTGCCATCACTTTGCTGAAGACCTAATTTCCACAGTACTATCTTAAGTCTAACTGTATTTATTCTTATAGTATGGTTGTATTACTATTAACCTTCTCATCTTTTCTACCACCTTCTCTTATTGGTATTATTATTATGATTTGTATTACTCTGATGTATCACACTTAGCCAGTGGTGGGATACCAGTTCGTGGGCATGGCTTGGTGGGTGTGGCTATGTGATCATGTGACTGGGTGGGTCAAAAGACAGAAACTCACTTTAATAATGCTCTTGCTTAGCAACCAAAATTTTGGGCTCAATTGTTGTCATAAGTTGAAGACTATCTCTGCCTTCCTCTGCATGGTAGCCTTGCTAGTAAAATCCTTCCCTTTTCTGGGAATTTCTCCTCTGCATTAGAGGCACCAAAATAACCAAGATGATATAAGGTCTCCTGCTGGAGCAGGGGATTGGACTAGATGACTTCTGAGGTCCCTTCCAGCCCTGGATTGCTGTGCTGTTCAAAGCATCCTCTGAAGCGGCATCTCGTGCCAGGGTTTGTGGTCCTTTCTTCCTCTCCTTTTCCTCTCCCTCCCTCCCTCTATCCTGTTATGTGTTAGCATACTTACCTGCTATTGGTTGGTCCGTGGTGGTGGGAATTTTGAAGAGCCGTCACTGGCCACAGCTGTGAGCAGTCCGATTATAACAAGGGCTGCCGTAGTTTCTTCGGAGCTCAGTCCTATGTGGAAGTAAAACAGATTGGAATCATGCTGGTGTCTTGAGTCTCTTCCCGTGACTTAACACTGGCAATGAAGGTGGCATACTGAGACAAAGGGAACCAGCTAGCACGTGGTGAACAATGAACACCGGCAATGCATTGAGGCGACATGGCCAGAAACAACACACCACCTGCACCATTCAACCCTGCAACTGAAGACTGGGAATCGTACATTGACCGATTCCTCATGTTCCTCAAAGGAAGCGATCTCCATAATGTATCTGAAAAGAGGAAGAGAGCTGTATTCCTAACCCATTGTGGTCCAGCAGTATTTAAGATGGCCAAAGTGTTAGTGGCACCGACCGACATGAAAACGATGGCCTGGCTGGACTTGGAAAAATTACTGAGGGCTCACTACACACCAACCATTTCCTGCTTAATCAAAAGACATGAATTTTATTGATGTGACCAAAAAGAAGGCGAGAGTATCGGTGGTTTCATTGCAATGCTGTGGGACATTGCCAGAGCATGTGAATTCCTAAACTTGGATGAAGCCATGAAGGACCGAGTGGTCCTGGGACTGAGAGGCTTTACACTCCAGGGCCGATTATTAACAAAGCCCAAAATAATGTTAAAAGAAGCAACAGAGGAAGCTACCGCAGCAGAAGCAACGCAGAAATCGGCAGCCGCCATGCAGAAGATGAACAAAGTGACACCGGAGACCCCCCAAAATACCGCCACAACCCACCATGAGGACACTGAGTCCCCATCAGAAGACGACAAGGAAGAAGAAGGGGTAAATCAACTCCAGGCAGAAAAGGGTAGAAAGGACTGGAACGGGAAAAGGAGAGAATTTCATTGTGCCGGTTCTGAGGGGAACCATCCACATTCCAAGTGCCGTTTCCTAGATGCCATTTACAAACACTGTGAACAGCGGAGACATATTGCTAGGGCATGCTGAGCAAGAATGAACTACAGCCCTAGACAAAGATGGAACCCCCCCCCCCAAGAGAGAGAAAGACAAACAGGGAGCCGTTGGAACCAAGACAACAGAAGCAGGCGAGGGAAAAAAAACAAGCTACAGAAAGGAAGAAACACACCAGACGGTGACCATCGGACACTCCAACACAATAAATGCCAAGAAAGTATATGTCCAGGTCACCATAGAAGGCCAGCCATGCTGGATGGAAGTGGATTCAGGATCATACTTGTCAATAGTATCATGGGACACCATAAAAAGACTGATACCAAACATGAGCCGGGAAGAACTTGAAAAACAAACACTAACACTGAAAGACTACCAAGGGAACTCAATCCCTGTAATAGGTACCAGAAAATTCAAGGTAACATTCAAAAAACACCAAAATTCTTCCATTAACCATAGTCGACCAGAATTGACCCAGCCTTTTGGGACTTGAATGGTTTGCACCATTAGGAATCAAGGTTACAGGGATAAACAGCATAACCAAAACAGAGAGAAAGTCGACCTGATGGAAGAATTCCGAGACATATTCGATGGATAACTGGGCAAGTATCAGGGCTCCCCAATTTCTTTTAGTCTAAACCCAAATATAGCCCCCACAAGACTAAAAGCAAGGCGCATTCCTTTTGCACTAAAGCCAAAAATCGATGAGCAATTGGATAAACTCATCGCACAAGGGGTTTTAGAACCAATTGACCACGCTGTGGGAAACCCCAATTGTTATATCAATTAAACCTGATGGGTCGATGCGAATCTGCGGGGACTACAAAGCAACTCTTAACCACACGCTACAACAAAGTGCATACCTGGTTCCAGTGGTACAGCATCTATTACATTCCAGGGGGGAGGGAAAATCTTTGCAAAACTAGACCTCGCACAGGCATATCAACAGTTGCCCATTGACTCCAAAACAGCGCAAGCCCAGACAATTGTGATGCACAGGGGAGCATTCAAATGTAACAGACTACAATTTTGTGTCAGCGTCGCCCCAAGGGTGTTCCAAAGCTTAATGGAATGCCTATTGCAAGGGATAAAAGGGGTGGTACCATACTTTGATGATGTCCTGGTATCCGCCAGGTACAAAGAACAACTACGTGACCGCCTAAGGGAAGTCGTAGGCAAATTCAAGGAAGCGGGACTAAAAATAAAAAAGGAGAAGTGCCAATTAGCTGCCAGCAAAATTGAATTCCTAGGATACCTTATAGACAGCGAAGGAATCTACCCCACTGAAAATAAAGTCAGAGCAATCAAGGAAGCCCCCAGACCCACTAATAAAACCAATCTACAAGCTTTCTTAGGACTCATTAACTTTTATAATATATTCCTACCACAGAAAGCAACCATTGCGGAACCACTACACAGGTTGCTTGACAAGAAAGCAACCTGGTCCTGGGGGCAACGAGAAGAAATGGCATTCCAGGACATTAAAAACTTGATCACATCAGACCGCGTACTAATACAATACAGCGAGACACTTCCAATAACACTAACCTGCGATGCATCACCTTTTGGCATCGGCGCTGTATTCAGCCATGTACTATCCGATGGGAAAGAAGCACCCATAGCCTTCTATTCAAAGACTCTGTCAAAGCTGGAGGGGAACTACAATCAACTAGACAAAGAGGCATTGGCCGCTGTCACCAGAATAAAATGTTTCCACGAATATACCTATTGGAGAACCTTCACACTAATCACAGACCACAAGTCACTCCTGGGCATAATCTCAGGAAACAAAGGAAACAAAGCTACACCTAATATATTACCACCACGAATGACAAGGTGGTCGGAATTCCTGACTATAACTACAAACTGACCTACCAACTTGGAAAAGACATAAATCATGCTGATGCACTTAGCCGTTGCCCTCTACCTGATATAGAAGACGATCCAGCACTAACCACACCTACACTACAAATAGAGACATTAGAAAACCTACCTGTGACGGTGGCAGACATTGCTAGGGAAACAGCTAGAGACAAAACCCTGGCACGGATTTTAAGTTGGGTAGGAAAAGGATGGCCAGAAAGTGAGAGCGACGAGACCGCCAACCCATTCCGGAATAGACAAACAGAACTCTCAATGCTAAAGGGATGCATACTATGTGGGGGTTGGGTAGTCATACCAGACGTTTTAAGGAAATGCATACTTGAATTGTTGCATGAGGGACACCTGGGTATTGTAAAAATGAAATCCCTGGCAAGGAGTTATGTATGGTGGCCAGGAATGGATAAGGAAATAGGGGACTGGGTGGCAACAT
>BHEV01067899.1:0-11459 GCA_004319985.1 Emydocephalus ijimae | reverse complement strand
GCGCGGCTTGCTTGGCCAATGAGAAATCCCCACGTTTTAGCCAATCAAAACGCGGGGATTTCAAGTAAGGACATAACAATAATCATTTTGTAAAACATGAATGAATAAAAGTATAGTCAAATGACTGATTAATAATGATATTAATGTATTTAATATTTGATTGAAAATACAAGATTATATACAATGTAATTATAATTGAAGACTATGAAATGGAAGCACAAAACAATTTGTAAATCAACCGGCACACTGTATGTACATGTATGGAAGATGGCCTGATGTTTTTATGTTTTGTTTGTTTATGTTTGTTTTAAAAACCAATAAAAAAATTTTTTTAAAAAAAGAAGATTGGACAATCATTTGTCTGAAATGGTATAGGGTTTCCTGTGTAAGCAGGGGGTTGGACTTGAAGACTTCCAAGGTCCCTTCCACCTCTTCTCTTCTCTTCTCTTCTCTTCTCTTCTCTTCTCTTCTCTTCTCTTCTCTTCTCTTCTCTTCTCCATAAAAACTGGGCATGCCTAAGAAGGTGCAGCTTCTGCATCTCTGGTAATTTTGCAGATCAGACAGGAAATGTTATAGCAGTGGCCAAAATGGAAATGCTGTGACTAATGTAGTTAGTAGAGATGATATGATAGCAGCCTTCCAATATTTGAGGGGCTGCCACAGAGAGGAAGGATTCACGCTATTTTCTAAAGCACCCAAAGGCCAGACAAGGAATAATGGATGAAAACTGAACAAGAAGAGATTTAAGCTGGAAATAAGGAGAAACTTTCTGACAGTGAGAACAATCAACCAATGGAACAGCTTGCCCTCGGAAGTTGTGAGAGAGCCATCACTTGAGACCTTCAAGAAGAGAAGAGATGGTTCTTGATTTATGACAATTTCTTTAGTGATCGTTTGAAGTTACCACAGCACTGAAAAAAGTGATTTATGACCGTTTTTCACACTTACGAGTGTTGCAGCATCCCATGCTCAAAATTTGGATGCTTGGCAATTGGCTCATATTTATGATGGTTGCAGTGTCCCAGGGTCATGTGATCACCTTTTGTGACCTTCTGAGAAGCAAGTCAATGGGGAAGCCAAAGGTCACTTAACAACCATGTTACTTAACAACTACAGTGATCAGCTTAACAACTGTGGCAAGAAAGGTTGTAAAATGGAGCAGAACTCACTTAACAAATGTTGCTTAGCAACAGAAATGTTGGGCACAATTGTGGTCATAAGTCGAGGACTACCTGAAAAAAGAATGGTAGACTGAGTAAAAAAAAGTGGCCACGGAAAGGGTTCTTGCCCATGGCCTCTCATTTTTTTTATTATTGTATTTGATTTTAACCCTATAAGTTGCACAAACTCTTGCAGCCTCTCAATTATACAATTAAAACAAAACACACATATGCAACCTGCTAATATCTTATAAATAGGTTGGCAATAATTTTGTGATTAGTTTCTATCTAATAATCATTTTTAGGGAGGAAAAAAGCTTGGAAGATGAGCTGCTAGGGTTCTGTCATATCTACAGTAATGGCTTAATGTAAGTCCACAGCCACAAATGAATATGAATCGTTTCATTTTTTCAAATCTATTTTTGCTCACAATAGTGTTTTATTGGCATAGAAATACCTTTTTTTCTGAAGCAGCTGAGCAAATTGTCTCTCGATTGCCTTAGGCATCCATCAATCATACATTTTAATAGAAATAGTGTCATTGTAATGAAATTTTGTCAATGGCTGTGTTGCTTATTATGAAAAAAAACATGCCTTTGACTTGATAGTTTTTGATAAATGGCTGTGATTTGTCATTTGCAAGATTTTAAAAAATGGAACCCATTGTCTTACAATAAAGCTCTGTCCAAATGACATTATCTCTTAATTATTTTTGCAATATGTTTTTTGCAGGGTTTTTAAGAGTAAGACTTTATTGTCTAATTTTCATGATTGATATGCTAATCTTGAGTGCATTAGATTAGCAGACAATATAAATTTCCATTAGCATATGCTTTCTGCCTTATGAAGGGAACATGGCAAAAATAATGCTTTCTTTGACTCTTTGGAAGTTTTGATAGTAACATCACATTCCAGCAGTGTGTCTTATGTGCCAGTGGCTTGTATGGCTCCAGGCACCAGCAGATTTTGACTTGAAAAGGCCAGGCAGCTGGGGGCACTGAGGTAACTATATTCATTTCTGCTGGTAATAATAATATGGCAGCACAGTATCCAGTCATCAGGCAGACTGAAGGATAGAATTGGGCAGGCAGAGAATAGCGAGGAAGAGAAGGGATAAGAAAATGGGTGGGGGCAGACGACAGATATGTTAGATTTTTATACAGCTGTTCAATCTGTTCTTCTGTTTTCCATGAGGGCCTAATACTATTTTGACCCACAAATGCCAAAAAGGGCAGGAATAAAATATTGTCTCCTCCCTTCTACTTCTAGAACCATGCATGAGTATTGTCCAACCTTGTTTTGGAGGAGAAATGCTGGGTAGAGCTAAGCAAGGGACAATGGTGGGTTGTTCTTACACTGTTGATAGGACCATAATTTACAGAAAATAATTTTTGGTGATATCCCCCTGGATGAAGTACAGGATCCTTCCACTAACAGAGGTTCTTGACTCATCATCTCTTCAGGAGTTTGTAATCCCCTTAATTTTTCATCTGCCAATGACATTTGAGAAAAGAGACACCCGAAGACAAATTGGCCTTCTGAATTTTTTTTAGAGCAATAGACATGTACAGCCAAAAGCATTGTAAGACAGTGAAGATGCTGTAGCTGAGATTAGAATGACAGTACCTACTATTATCTTGCAACAATATAGTAAACTCAATTATCATTAAAAAAAAATCACAAGAAAATTCTATACCATTTCTGAAAATGAGAAAGGATGAGAACGTGATGAAAGTGACGGTAAAAAGAAAGGTGATGCTCTCTTCTATGCTGGAAAAAAAATGGGAGAAATTGAAAAACAGGATTGCAGCATAGCCTTAACTACATTCTTGCTGTATAAACCATGTTAAGCTGCAATATTTAAGCCAGGGGTCCTCAAACTTGGCAATTTTAAGACTTGTGGACCTCAACTCCCAGAATTCCTCAGCCAGCTATGTTGGTATAGACTGGTATATGCTGGGTGAAACCAGGCTTAATAGCAGTTAACTGTGAGAGGGATCTTGGAGTCTAAGTGAACAACCAGTGAGGTACCCTATAAAGCCTTAGTAAGACCACACCTAGAGTACTGCATCCACAGTACTTTTGTTCACCACACTATAAAAAAGATATTGAGACTCTAGAAAAAGTACAGAGAAGAGCAACAAGGATGATTAGGGGACTGGAGTCTAAAACGTATGAAGAATGGTTACAGGAACTGGGATTGGCTAGTCTAGTAAAGAGAAAGACCGGGAGAGACATGATAGCAGTCTTTCAATATTTGAGGGGCTGCCAGAGAGAGGAAGGGGTCAAGCTATTTTCTAAAGTGCCTGTAGGCCAGTCAAGGAATAATGGATAGAAACTGAACAAGGAAAAATAAGGAGAAACTTTCTGACAGTGAAACAAATCAACTCTTGCCCTCAGAAATTGTGGCAGTGCCATCACCTGAGACTTTCAAGAAGAGTTTGGACTGCCATCTGTCAGAAATGCTGTAAGGTCTCCTGCTTGGGCAGCGGGGTGGACTAGATGACCTACAAGGTCCCTTCCAACTCTGATTATCTGTTATCTTCTAAATCTTAAAGTTGCCAAGTTTGGAGACCTCTGATTTCAGCCATGCTTTGTATAACAAGGTATAATGGCCACCATCAAGCAAAGCCCAAATAGAAACAAATCAAATAATAGCTTGATGCAGTGAATAAACCTAGCCATATGATTCTGTAAATGTCCAACTCTCTTCAAATACTGACAGAAATATTTGTTTAAAGCTCTGGATGGATACAATAAACATTTATATCTGTTTTGTACCTTTCTGTGAAGTTGGGTATGCTGTTATTCACATTTTATAAGATAAATGACTTTTTGGAGTCTGTGGTCAAGTGCCCTTTGAAATTTTAAGTCAAAGGAATCACCTCAGTGGAATAATTGGATTTAATTTATGCCCATCTCAAATCCAACACAAATGTCAAGTTTAAAACAAGTAACAATTAACATTCTGACATTCTTTTTCTGGAATGCTTCACAGAATATATGCACATTACTGAGGCTATTGTTCTCAGTTGGTATCCTGCTGAACAGATATCTCCTCCAACGTAAATCCTCCCATCTTTTAAGATTGGCTGGCAGTCATTTCTCAGTACCATTGCTTGCAGAGGCACAGATGGCAGAAGATTGTAAAAAGGTTTTCTTGAGGGCAGTGAAATTCCCTGCTGGGAAATTGTTAGGTCAACTTACTTTTTTATCTGGTTTTAGTGGTAAATGCACATGTATCTCTTTAATGAGCAGTTGATTCTATTGTTGCTTATTTTATTTATAGAATGTTAATTTGAGCCTGCTGCTGGTTTTAGCCTATTCAAAAAATTTTTCATGATTTCCAGTCATTTTTATACTTTTTATATTGCAACTTTTGTGGGGTGGATAAAGGGAAAGTAAATTACAGTTCTAGAAATAGGTAAGTAAAGGTGGAAATATAGTTTACCACACAAGCCAACTCTTTCACTGGTTGTGGATCCATAATAATGCTTCCGAGCTAGACAAACATTTGGCAATATCTTATAAGAACTAAAATTGAAGGGCAAATGTGACTCCACTTGTTACTAATAATCCATTGAAAAAGGGATGTCAAAAATTTAATTTGGGCCATGATCTTAAATGGGCTCTTTGTTTCTGAATGAGTATATATATACTTCTGAAGATTTGCAATACAATTACTAAATTAAAACATATGTTCAAGTATGTGTTTGCTAGGGAAAGTTTTGTACACAACCACAGAGAATGTGCTCCTTTTTAAAGATTTGTATAATGATGTGGATATTCAATAAAATATATCCACAGCTGAGAATAAGCAGGCTTTAGACTAATCTGCATAAATTACAATTTCTTAATTTATAAGAAGAATGTACAATATTTCAAAAGCTATATAAATGATCCCAACCACTTTTAAATTAAAGACTCAGTGAAATCAGCCTTAATGTCTTGTGACAACATAGTTTCTTGGCAACAGTATGGAAGATAACAGTAGGGTTATCTCCTCCTCCTCCTCCTCCTCCTTTCCTTCTTCTTCTTTTTCTTCTGTAGTCTAGCCCAACACTCCGGGTTTTCCTGGTGGGATCCCATCAGGGGTAGGATTCTACCAGCTCGCACCTATTGACTAGAACTGATTGTTAACATTCTAAGCAGTTCAGAGAACTGATTGTTAGAAGAAATTACTGGCCTAATCCTGTAAGGAAGGCAGGAAGGAAACATTCTGGTGTTGCTTACAGAAACTGCCTCTCCGTTAACCTTATTACATTTTTGGCAGGACTAGGCTTCCTGTCTCTGGAACTTCTCTGGAGTCTTTTTTTCCTCCTTTTCTGGTACTTTGCTTGTGTGGAGTGACTATTCAAAGTTACAATGGTACTGAAAAAAGTGACTTATGACCATTTTTCACACTTACAACTGTTGTAGCATCCCTACAGTCATGACAGGCCACGCAAGGAGATGCGTGCCTCGATCTGAGTGATATTGAGTTGGCCACGCCCAGCCAATAACATGACCACCAAGCCATATTTGTTAAAAAATATGAATCCCACCCCTGGATCCCATCCAAGTACTAACCAGATTCAATCCTGCTGAGCTTCTTGAGATCAGCCCAAGCTAGCTACTTCTGTCACCAATGAAGCATCTTATCAGATGTGTCTGAATTCAACACTGCTTATAATGAAATCACTAAGGATGGGGATAACACTCATAATAATCTGCAGCCAGAATGAGTTTAAATAAACCCATCTCTGCAGCATGAATTAGGTATTCATGTTATGATGTAACCCAAACTTTGTCAACAGAGAAGATGGGGTAGCACTAACACTTGAACAAAGGTTGAAGGACTAGAGACTGCTCCATCCCCAATTTTGCTACTATGTGTAACACCCAAAAGACGAATAGAGGTCAGTTTTAGAAGTGCTTTTATACATGCTGTATATTATTTTTCTCAACCCAAAAATACATACATTGGTTAGTCTTATAGGAACTAACCAATGTATGAGCCACAAAAGGCATTTTTGTTTATCAGTTTTGAAAGTACAGCTGAGGAACAGCCCATACATTAGACACTATATTACTTCCTGAAACAAAATAAGCAATACCAATCAAGACATCAAACATAAAGCTTCTAATGAAACGATATGATAAAATAGTTTTAATGAGCCAGATAAATCTCAGATAAAATCCAGTGACTTCCTAATGTTCCCAGACTAGCATTAAAAGCCAAAAATAAAAAAGAATTTCTCAAATGTTAGAATTTCATTTTAACAGGGTATACATAAGATCCAGTGGGAAACATTATGCAAATAGGTGATAATCTTTTCCTTTTGTAAAGTGACTGATTTGAGTCAACACTCTGATGTATTTTTCCTTCCACCAATGTTCGTTCCATAAATGTGGAAATGCATAAATTGTACATAACTTCATATTATAATAAAATGGCAGAAAAATAAACCCGATTAATGAAATTATGAAAGAACTCCAGCATGGAAACATGATGACAAGTTTGCAAAAGCTTTTAAGATGCTCAGTTTAGGAGAGGAAGGACAGTTTGTCTCCTGAACAATACCGCCATCTGCTGCTCACTTTATCAGATTATTATTTTCTGCATCCTGGAAAGGTTTCCAAGGTTGACTCTGACTGACTCTCACAATCTCTGATGCATTTTAGAGGATTGAGATCTGGATGGCTCCCACCTGATAATGTTCCAGGAGCCTTCAAGACCTGGCTGTTTTTCCAGGCCTTCGGTTAGGGTAATTGGAGCCCTTTGCAGGTTTTGTTGATGTTTGGTTTTGTGTTGCCAGCCAGATTTTTCATCTTTATTTATTTTTATTTTATTTGGTTTGTCAATTGCTTGTTGTTTATGTATTTTTGGTGTTGGTTTATCTTTTTTAATTGTATTGTAATTTATTTTCTTTGTCACACTGTGAGCCATCTGGAGCGATTCTGAAATTGGATGATGCCTAAATCAAATAAATCAAATTATTATTATTAATTTTTAATTGGGGTTGCGGTAAATCACATGGATTTCTTTTTGTTGTCATTTAATTGATCTCACAATATAATGCTCTGATATTTGTTCTAATAGATCATGGATAAATTGGGATATAATACAACAACTGCATACACAGGGCCCTGGAATGGCATTCCCAAATCAGGGTGACTCCGTGATCACAAATGAAAACCTTTGGGTGAGATATGGTGGATGAAGAAAACCCACGAAATATATTTTAGAGTAATAGTTCACCCAGAAACTATTTTGGAGTGGGCTATGTAGACCAACATATTTCTGTTACTCTCCTCGGTGTTTATTGTTCTTCCTTCACTTTGTTTATTTAACTTTCCAGTCTAATATTTTCTTATGTTCTCTCACTTTATTACCTTTCTATAAAACGTTTAAAAATTGTGCTTAAAGGCAGAGTTTCAGTTGTTCATGACTGGGAGCCATTAACCCACACATTTAATCTGGCCCACCTTGTGTTGATGATGGAGACGGCCTCTCAGCTTCTTCTAAGCCCTGCTCCACAGGTTCTAACATGGAACTGAGATAGTTCTAATACTTTGAACTTTCCTGAATGAGAGTCGGTACAAATAAGGAGAAAGGTAACAAAGAGAGACTAAAAAAAGAAATAACTGGTACTCAGATTCAAAGACACTTAAAGAGTTTTGGGCAAAGACTACAAAAGACTCCATTCCTCAGGAACTATGCCCATGATGGTTCAGCATGTGATGTCATTGACCCAGTGGTGGTATTCAATTTTTTTACTACCAGTTCTGTGGGCATGGCTTGATGGGCATAGCTTGGTGGGCATGGCAGGGGAAGATTACTGCAAAATCTCCCTTCCCTCCCCACTGCACTAACCTGCTTTCCAGCTCTGTTCTCCTGTGCAGGGCAATCAAAGAAGACCCAGCCATCAGCTGGGACTTAGGAGGCGGAGAATAGATGCGGGCAGGGACAGTCAGAAGTGGTATTTGCCGGTTCTCCGAATTACTCAAAATTTCCGCTACCAGTTCTCCAGAAATGGTCAGAACCTGCTGAATACCATCTCTGCATTGACCCATGACTTTGAAGACAATAACAGACAGAAGTGCAACAAGTATAGGGAGATTCATATGGGGGAAGAGAGTTCATTGTGTTGCCAGATCCTTTGCCATTTCACACTTTAAAGGTTGAGTTATACTCAGAATAAGCAGGCGTCTCAAATTCTAGCAACAAAGATGTTTTTAGCACTAACAGAAATTTCAAAATGTCGTTCATAGGTCCTATTACAGTCCCATTTTAAAATCATTTTCATTGATTTAATATAGCATACAAATATAAAAGTTCAAGAAAAGGATAGAAAGCCTAGAAAAACATAGGAAAAAATAAAACAGCAAAGATATATTACAGTACATATAGAAAATTATATTGCTATTGTGAAAGATTATGGGCATGGATTGACAAAAGTTTGTGAATTCTGATAATTTCTGATGTTTTCAGCCATTTTTTAAAAAAATGAGCCATCAAGCAGGACTATAAAAGACTTGCTAACCATTTGGTAATCCTTGATACAGATCCATCCATGCCAAATATATCAAAATCATGGCTGAACACAGTTGGAGCAACAAGGCATTCCCTTGTCTTGATGCCATGGGCAATCATTGACTGGAGCGATATTAACTCTGACATTACATTGAATAGATCCAAAAAATCAATTTGTTCCTGGAATTCTTGTGTGTTAATTGTAATTATATGCTTAATCTTCCTACCCTCCTCCCAAAAGAGAGTAAACAATTCTATTTTAATTACTAATTGCCACAGATAATAGCAGAAGAGGTCATTAGATACTGTTAGTACAGATAAAACATTTTTTTTTATCCCAGAAGCAATCTACAAGCTGGTTACAATGGCCCATGGATATATCTTTCAAGCATTGGACACCTTGATAACAAAAGACCTCATAGGTTACCAATGAATAAAACTTGATGTCTTTCTATTGCATGATTACAGACAGAGTAATCCTGAAAAACAGTATTTGATTGAATTCACCATACCAATAAAGAGAATGTTTCAGGGTTGAAATGAGGCGACCATGGTGCTCTCTGAGCTTGGTTGTTTTCTTGCAGACATTTCATTACCCAAACTAGGTAACATCGTTAATGCACTGAATATGTTACCTAGTTTGGGTTAATGAAACATTTGCAAGAAAACGATGAGCTTAGAGAGCACTAAGAACCTCTGAATTCACTGTAAATCTTTTCCTGTTATTATTCTAATTTAAAGAACTTGGAAGAGCTGTGGTGGTGCAGTGGTTAGATGTCAGTATTGCTGTTAGGTCCTGGGCATGGGCTCAAGGAACGGAGACAAGACATCGAACGGTGACTTCAACTCTTTATTAACAGGAAAGAACAGAGCAAAATACTTGGGCAGCAGCTCTTTTATAGAACTGGCTGCTGTCAAAACAGCCAATGAATTGAGTTAACCGCTTTCACAAGCGTCCAATCCGGGGGCTCTGTTAAAAGCCAATCAGACTGGCCAAAACCGACCAATCACGACTCGCTATCTACAGGCCAATGAGAAGTGCAGGATTACAAGCCTGCTGTAAAGTAAAGTTGTTGAATCACCGTGTTGGCTTAGTCCATCACACCCCTCCCCCCTAGGTTCCGTCTGAGGTNAAGGAACGGAGACAAGACATCGAACGGTGACTTCAACTCTTTATTAACAGGAAAGAACAGAGCAAAATACTTGGGCAGCAGCTCTTTTATAGAACTGGCTGCTGTCAAAACAGCCAATGAATTGAGTTAACCGCTTTCACAAGCGTCCAATCCGGGGGCTCTGTTAAANGCTTACTCCATAACACCCCTCCCCCCTAGGTTCCGTCTGAGGTGTGGGGTGACGTATTCTTGTAAATAGGCAGGTCGCTTCACCTGTCTGCTTGACCTGTGCAGTTCCACCGGTTTCTGTCTTGGTTCTTGGTTCTGCTCGCTGGGCTGGATGGCGAAGATTGTGGCCCTGGGCTGCTTTCAGTGCTGTCTTCCGGGTTTCCTGGATCCGCCTCCAACGCAGTGCTGTCACGCGACGAGGCCACTCCCTGGCTCAGTTCTCCTTCGGATGGTGAGTATCCCCTGGTTGGTTGTGTAGGCTGTTGGGTTTCGATTATCATTTCTTCTTCGGCCTCCTCAATGTTCCTTCCCCCCCCCCCAGCTAGAGGTTCTGGTGCTAATCTGGAACGGAGTTGGTCTATGTGGCGTTTCCACATCTTACCGTCTGCGGTTTGTAGGCGATAGGATCGGGGTCCCGTAAGTTGCGTTATTGTTGCGGGGGCCCACAATGGGTTGCCTGAGAGGTTTTTTGCAAACACGAGGTCATCTTCCTGGAAAGCCCGACACTTGCTGCTGGATCCAAGGGGTTGTTCCAGCGTATAGTTTGGGTGGAGGCGATCAAGATGCAAGTGAAGTTTGCGACCCATCAGGAGTTCAGCTGGGGTTTTGTTCGTGGTGCTGTTTGGGGTTATGTGCTGGAGAAGAAGCATCCGGTTTATTTTGTCGTCAATATTGCCGTGGTCCATTTTGTGCAAGGTTTGTTTTACAAATTGAACCATTTGCTCAGCCCTACCATTGGCCGCAGGGTGAGCAGGTGATGTTAAAGCATGGCGGATGCCCCGATCTGCCAAGTATTGTTCGAATGGCAAGGCAGTGAATTGGGGGCCATTATCGGAGACCAGGACATCCGGAAGTCCATGTGTAGCGAATAGTTTATTCAGTTTTTTAGTGACTGCATCTGTGGTGGTACTTTTCATCTTGTGGACTTCGAGCCAGTTTGAATAGGCATCCACTGTTAGGAGGAAAGTGTGTCCTCTTGTAGGTCCCACAAAATCGGCGTGGATACAGGACCAAGGTCCTCGAGGTGTTTCCCACTGAGTTGGGGGAGTCTTTGGAGGAGCGGAGCGAGTCTCCTGGCATTTACTGCATTTTGCAACCCAGGTCTCCATCTGTTTATCTAAACCAGGCCACCATGAGTAACTCCTGGCTTATGCCTTCATCCTCACGATGCCTGGATGTCCATCATGCAGCATTTTCAATACCCTGNTTCCTAAATGGCTTGAACGTGTCATTGGTTGCACTGACCGGCCAACCCCGTTCTACCCAGCTGAGGACTCGTGCCAAAACAGGGTCCTTTTTTGTCTCTAAGGCTATGTCTCGAGCGGTTAGTGGCAGCAATTTGAGGGTTTTGATTTGCAATATGGCTACGGTTGGAGCAGGGTCCTCTATAATGTCTGGTAGTGGAGAGCGGCTCAAAGCGTCAGCATGGGGAATGGTTTTCCC
>BHEV01067896.1:0-25573 GCA_004319985.1 Emydocephalus ijimae | reverse complement strand
GGTTTTTTTTTTATGTTATGCTTTATGTTTTGTGTGTTTTTGTTTGTTGTTAAAATCAATAAAATTTTTATAAAAAAAAAACACATAAATATAACTTAGTTGGAAATTTATTGATTTTATTTAGAAAACATATATTGCTGCCTACTCCCACATCGTTACTCAAGGCAGCTTACAGGACAATTCACAATCTAATCAAATAGGATTACTGACTTCATACAAGATGTACAAAGTGGTAAGTGCAGAGTTGGTATAGCAGCTCAAGAAAAGCCACAGATAAAATGAACTGGATGTTATGGGCAAAGTAAGCATGATCTGCCCATTTTCATTTAGCTTCGTGTTCACCATTCAGGAAAACAACTGAACAGCCAGACTGTTGTGACAATTCCATCTGAATCTAATACCCACCACAAAGTGGTTATTGAATAGAAGATCCCACCCCATTGTATGCTACTACTAACTTAGCTAATTCTTAATTTAATGTTATGCTTCCTGTTTAATTTTTTAATACTGTTTATTATGTTGTTAACCACCCAGAGACATGTGACTGTGAGATGGATAGCATATAAATTTAATTTAATAAATAAGAGTATGTAAACATAAGAATCACATAAACCTTGATATACATTATACAGTGTAGCTTGCAGATTTTTCACACAAAAGAAAAAAGAAACGAAAGAACTCTATATACAGCCATACAATAAAACAGAGGTCCCCAACCCCAGTCTGTGGACCAGTACTAATCCTCAGCATGCCAGAAACTGGGCCACACAAAGAAGCGAAATCCCATCCACAGGATAAAGGCAGCATGCAAAACCTTACCCCTTCCAGTCCACAGAAAAACCCCACTCCACAGAACTGGTCCCTGGTCCCCAAAAGGTTGCGGGTCACTGCAATAAAACATTCAGATTATGGCTTTTCGTTTTTGCTGGTACCAAGATTGAAACTTACAGCATAGAATTTATAATTGTTTCAAAGGTTCAGGTAAGTAATTTCAGAATCTGCTCCAGAAAAGCTTATTTGTGGGTATGGGAGGTGATGATTAGGTGGTTCTTAGAAGAAAAGCAATTAATGTTTTTCTTCTGCTTGTTACTTTACATGCTTCATAGTTGCAGCTACATTCCTGGCACAATTAAAATAAATTATGAATAAGAAAAAGGAATTTCTTTGATTATGCAGTATCATTTATAAACTCTTCTGAAATAAAATACCTTATAGGGTAACATAATCCTTGCTGTGACCAAATGGATACTTAATGTATTTAGTTTAGTAATGCTAAGTATTATTCTGTTGTAGAAAAGAATTATACATGAAATTAAAAATAGACATTTACATATACCTGGAAATCTTTTTAAAGAGGTTTTACCTCTTTAAAAAGATTTCCCAGGTATATGTAAATGTTAATTTTTAATTTCAAGTATAATAAGGGTGCTATGTAGGAAGCATCAATGCCAGTGGTACTTATGCTCTTAGTACTGCCTTTTTGTCATCCTAACATCTACCTCCCTTCTGTAAGTAATTTTGGAAGCATCTAGATTGTAAATTTCTGCTGCGCCATGGTATTAGATTGTTAAACGTTAGATTGCAAAATTAGGTCTGCCATTGAAATACCTGAAATCTCCACTTCTTTTCTACAGAAGGCTATCTTCAAAAACGATCAGAATTCTGTAATATCATTGTAGCTTATTAAATGTTTTCATCTTTGTTTACTTTACATTTTTTACAATGTGTATTATTTTAGAGGGGATGGGAAACTTTTTGTTTTGTTTTTAAAAGTCAGTGTACAAGGTGCCTGGGGATATTTGTATCCTGTAAAATATTGTATAGTATTGTTTGGTTGATCTGGAAAGAAAACAGTCTTCACTGTCTAAACTGCTTAAGATGCATAAAATTGTATTAAACTACAGCAGCAAAAACTATACTGTATCCTAGAGCATCATAATGTTTCACAGGGCACGGTGATTTTGCGAGATTAGGTGCTGTCCCCGCGGTAAAATGAACATGAGAAAGAGAAAAACATAATTGGATGTTCAGTTTCATATTTTTTATGAGTTAGCTTTTCCCCATCTTTTTGCAATAATTTTCTAAATATAAAAAGTTCTGAGATGAGTTTCAGAGTTTGATACTGAAAAGTGGTATATAAATACCCAGAATTTAATATCCAAGCAATCAGGACACTGAAATATGTGAATGTTTTTAACTTTGAGAAAATAATGAGGAAGGATCTGATAATATTCTTCAAGTATTATATCCCAGAGAAGGGCAAGATTTGTTCATGGACATACTGGTAGCAAGAATGGATTCTAGTCCCAGAGATGTAAATTCTACTTGAATGTTAGGAAAAACTTCCTAACATAAGCAATTCAATAGTGGAATAAATTATCTATTTTTATTATTAGATTTATATTCCATCTTTATATTTTATACAATTTAAGAAAGTACTCTGTTCATACAATAATGTTCCTACCTTTAGTTTTCCTTACAACACCAATCAGGTAAAGGTTGGCCTAAACCCACCCATCCAGCTTTCGTGACCAAGGAAGGAGAAGAAATCATGGTCTTCCAGTTTCTATACCAACACTTTAACCACTTTAAAAACTGAGATATCATGATATGTGGTAACCTTTCCTTCAATGGATATATTCAAGCTGAGACTGGTAGCCATCTGTTGTGGAGCTTTATTTTGGATTCTTGTAAACATTGAGTTTGGCTCAATAATTTGAGTGGCCCCTTCAAGCTATATGGTTTTTATGAAATAAAACCAATGTGTTCTTCACCCACTTTTGCCCATCCTACTACTATTAGATTATAACTTCCTTGCTACTTCAAAAAAGAGCAGTTATATGGTTCAGTTACCATGTTCTTCAAAGGCATGAAAGCTAAATACATTCCTCTAATACCTTGTAGGAGACAAAGCACATCCTCTAATACTTTTGTTTGTTTTGTTTTGTTTTCAATGAAGTCCAGCACAATAAGGACTCACTTGACCTTTGTCCCTTCTATAGTGCATTTTAACATTGTCTTAGAAAAGATATGGTTTTAGATTTTGCAGGGCACAGGTGCACCATTCCGCTATGGACATGACACAGCCTCTGCAGTTGTGATTGGAGTGTAATACTTTTCTTATTACCAGCTGCACTCCGGGGACTGCTTTTGTGGGCTACCAGGAATTTCCTGTGATAGAATATCAGAAAGCTACTGATGACTAGAAGGAGGTGACTTCACAGGGCAAAAGTTCCCCTGCTACAATAAACATTCTCACTGTTGCTGTGTGGATTTCCTACCAAACTTGACAGAAAAAAAATTAAAAAAGAATGAAAAGACCAAGCAACTTGTGCTTTAGAGACAATTTTGCTCAGTTAAAAAATAATGCACATAAAGTATGAATATACTAAAATTCTGCTATATTATGTATAAGAAACAGAAATATCTCCAGCATCAGTTTGATTTTCTTTTAAATTAGAAGGCTACCTTATATTTCACAGCAGTTTTCAACAATAGTAATACAAAAAAGCAATGCAGGCTGTTGCGTAAGGTAGGAATATTATTTGGGCTTTAGTTCAAGATAAAGAAGCGTTGAATGGGCTCTGTGCTGACTTATTCATTGATTCCTTTACTTCTTTTAGTGCTTTGCAGCAGGTGGACGGTCTGTTACATTCCTTCTGTGACCTATGCCATCCCACTGCACTTACATCAAGCCTTCTTGATACAGAAGCAAGGAACCCTATTTTATATCCAGCACAAAATTCCTCTCATTTTTAAAATCAACACAGAATATCTCAATTAGCAACTAGTTCTATATTACTTGTGTACAATCACCTTGTATTTTAGCTAGATCCACCTCCTCATCAACATCATTATGAGATCCAGAGCAAATGTAGTTCTATGGTCCATGCACATTTATTTATTTATTTGTTTGTCAAACATGTACAACAAGTATAGGTATGAACATAAACAAACAAAGGAAGTTAATACAGATAAATTGGGACAGTAAGACAGGGATGGTAGGCATGCTGGTGCACTTATGCACACCCCCTTTAAGGACCTCTTAAGAATGAGGTGAGGTCCATTGTAGACAGTTTGAGGTTGAAGCTATGAGGGGTTGAGGCTGTAACAACAGAGTCAGGTAGGGTGTTCCAGGCATTGACCACTCTGTTGCTTAAGTTGTATTTTCTGCAATCGAGTTTGGAGTGGTTTACATTGTATCAGTTTTGCCCGTGTATTACTGTGATTGAAGGCTGAAGTTGTTGTTGATGGGCAAGATGTTATAGCAGACAATTTTGTGAACTATGCTTAGATCAGACCGCAGGTAGTGCAGTTCCAGATTGTCCAAGCCAAAATTTCAAGCCTGGAGGCATAGGGAATACTATTGTGAGTACAGGAATGGAGTACTCTTCTCAAGAAATATCTTTGAACCCACTCAATCATGTTAATGTCCGATATACAGTGTGGGTTCCAAGTGGACGAGCTGTATTCAAGAACAGGTCTGGCAAAGGTTTTGTATGCCCTAGTTAGCAATTCAATGTTATCGGAGAAGAAGCTTCGCAAAATAAGGTTAACAACTCTTAATGCCTTTTTGGCAATGCTGTCACAGTGAGCTCTGGGGCTTAGATCATTTGAGATTAGTATTCCTAGGCCCTTGACAGAGTGAGGGTTATCTACGAGATCATTTCCATCCAATTTGTATTTGGTGTTCTGATTTTTATTGCCAATATGTAGGACAGAGCATATATTAGTTGAAATTTTGGAGTTGCCAATTATGTGACCATACTAACACATAGTCAAGGTTGCTTTGTAGGGCAGCATCATTGTCAGTGGTGTTAAGTAATTTTACATAATCAGTGAAGAGGATGCAGCTGCTTTTAATATGATCGCATAGGTCGTTGATGTAAAGCAGAAAGAGTGTGGGTCCTAAAACGCTGCCTTGGGGGACACCGCTGTTAACTGGTCCCGCATTTCATTGCCCTGAACATCAAAAAGACCAAAGAATTTATTATAGACTTCAGAAGATACAAAGCAGAGCCTCTCCCACTATATATCAATGGAGACTGTGTGGAAAGAGTTCACAGTTTTAAATTTCTAGGAACTCATATTTCTGACAACCTTACTTGGTCAGTACACACTATGGCCACTGCAAAGAAGGCCCAACAGTGCCTGCACTTTCTGAAGCTGCTAAAAAAGAGTGGTCTGGGTGAGAAGTTGCTGGTTACTTTTTACCGTTCTACCATTGAGAGCATTTTGGCATACTGTGTAACGGTGTGGTATGCTGGATGTTCTGCAGTGGATAAGAAGATGCTCCAGAGAGTTATAAACACAGCACAAAAAAATCATCGGTTGCTCTCTTTCTTCTTTGGAAGAGATTGTGAAGACCAGACTCCTCTCTAGAGCAATAAAAATCTCCACAGACCATTCTCATCCTGGACATTCATATTTTGAACTGGTACCATCAGGGAGGCATTATAGATGTCTTAAAATGAGGACTAATAGACTGAGAAACAGTTTCTTTTCCAAGGCAATAATTGTCTTGAATCAGACAATGCATATGTGATTTAGCCCTATGTATATAGTGTCATTTTAAAACTATCTAACATTATATGTTTTAGATAGGTTTTTAATTTTAATTTTAATTATTTTAATTTTTAAATACTCTGTAGTGTGATTGTGATGTGGTACTTGGAACACTGTGCTGGAGTAGCTTTCAAATTTAATTGTATTTGTAGAATGCAATGACAATAAAGGTATTCTATTCTATTCTATTCTATTCTATTCTATTCTATTCTATTCTATTCTATTCTATTCTATTCTATTCTATTCTATTCTATTCTATTCTATTCTATTCTATTCTATTCTATTCTATTTGATAGAACCCTCCCTATTTTGACTATTTGTTGCCTGTTTGACAGGAACATGGCTATCCATTTGTGCAGGGATCCAGATGCAACATGGAAGGAGGGTTCAGGTCTCAAGTATCCATATGGACATCTGCATTAGAAATAAACGCAAGTATCTGGTGAACATGTAAAGCGAATAATTGCATTGGACAAAGTCACTTGGACCTTGTGCTGGGAAGGCTAGAATCTATGCCAGAAAATTCATAGGAAACTATATCCAAATACTGCCTCGTAGTTCATTTGTAAAACAATTCTACAATAGGAAATGGGGCAGGGCTGATCTCCACCCCAGGGAAACAGAATATAGTTCCCAGCAAGCAAAGACCTACGAAAGGAAGAGATGGGATGTTTCTCCAGCAATAATCTTTTCGATGGAAAAGTCAGAAAAAACTATAACCCCATCTTCCACTCCATCCTCTATTCTAAGAAGCCAAGAACTTGAGCAAGGCAAAATCCCTGTACTTACCCTGTGACATAATCTTTGATTTTCCCACATTTCTACTGCACAGAAAAGTGCCACCCTGTACTACAAAGGAAACTCAGCATTCAAGTAGTTCAAAGAACAATCCTTCATCATCTCAGGCATTTGGGAATCACACCTAGGATCATAGTAAGAAGACGACGAGAAACAATAACAAATTATAGACCACTTTAAGTGCAGTTGGCAACGCTAAACTGTTACTAAAACAACAAAAAACTTTACATGAATCTGGGTACTTGCTCAAGAGGAATCATGATGCATGAGGTTGAGGCTATTTGAATTTTATACATAAAACATTCCCTTCTCACCCCTATGGATAGTATGTCTTCCTCAAAGGCCTGGGACTTTGAGGATTTCACACAGTATCTTAGTGGTACCTAGAACTGTACTCTTTTGGAAAGGGAGAAGAAAGGACTCTTTGGAAAAGACCCTGATGAAGGCAAAAGCAGAAGGGATAGAGGAAGATCAGGTAGTTAGAGAATGGACGACAGGAGAGCCTGACGTGCTATAGTTCACAGGGTTACAAAGAGTTGAGCATGCTTAACAACAAACAGATGGAAATGTCAAATTATTTCCCTGGAAAGAGCATAACATAGTTGTGCCATACAGGAAGTGTTTTTCCCCTTGTAATAAATCTCTGATGCATTTCTGAGGTGGACTTTGCCTGATAGTCTGATTATCAGATTTTATTACACTAACTTTTATATCTCATCTTTTGGTTGTTGTTTTGATTTATTCCTTTCCCTGCATTTTGATGGTTCTCTGTGCTGCTTTGGAACACAATAAGTTATGAGTTAAAATACAATTCTGCCCAAGACTGGAAAACTGCTGAGCTCCTTCAATCTGCCTCCAAAAATGCAAGGGATGGAGAAATACCCTTAATCTGTGGTTCCCAACTGTGCATCAGGGCACAGCAAACTTGCAAGGATGCCATAGATATTTCAAATGTTTGCACTACCCATTTGAGATGTTGTATCTTTGTGCACTAAGGGCACTCTGAACTGAAAAGTTTGGGAATCTCTGTTCAAGATCTAATATTTTAAAGATATAAGAAGAAAACTTTATCAGATAATTTAGTTTGCCTGCTACTAGCAATGACCATGTTGCAGAACATGAGGTCCTGTCCTGAAAAAGGTTGGCTGCTGGAATAGTAGTGGCAATCACATGATTCTTCTTACTGAACATATCCATCTCTTAGAGTACAGATCACCTTGTACAGATTGTCTTATGTCAGGAAGCCAATTCGTCACTCATGAGTGCAATGGTTACGATCAGAGTTGTCCAAAGGTATGGAAAACAAAATTGTATTGGGGCTGTAACAGTGTGGTTAATGCTTTGTTTTTTGTTTTTTTTTAAAGTGCATCAATGTGCAACACACATAAATATGGGCATAACTTTGACTACATTTTTATAGCCATTGTCAACTTTTTTGACCACATTCTGAGGATACTCTTGAACATGGTCATTCAACCTTTAGGCTAATCAGCTCCTGTACATTTGCTGGAGGCTACTGTACTATTTATCTCAAGGTCTGGCTGATACTGTCATTCTCCTAACTACTGATTGAACAGGCTGCTTTTACCTGCCCTCCTTGTCACAATAGCTAAAGCTATCAAAATAAAACATACCTTGAACATTCTTTCCTGAGCTTTCCTGACTTGCTTTCCTGAGCTTTCCTGACTTGCTTTCCTTTCCTGACTTGCTTGGTCAAATGTGAATCTGGGGGACATTTCAATTATGCTGAAGCTATACTGCCCGAGGCACATGGATTTGAGGCAGGCAGTCTTCCCAATTTCCCCAGTTCTTGGAATCCTCAGCTGGCATTGTAACTGTCCAACAATTCTTGGACTTGTGGTATCAACACATTTAAGGGCCACAAGATCAGAAAGGCTGCTTTCCAGAATGCAAATCAGACCTTGGCATGTTTTATAAGCAAAGTTAGGAAATATCACTTTGTTTAACATGTAATAATTATTGGGAGGTTTAACAAACTTTTATAATATATTAGAAACTGTATAAACTGTACAAAGGAGTAGGTAAATATTACTCAAGTTAAATGAAATGTAATACCTTCCCCTGGTGTTCATTGTGGATATTTTTTCCTCTTTTTTATCAAAGCACTCTGCCTTCTACAGGGAAATTACTAGTGGTTCTGACCATCAGATAATCTGACAGTATTCTTCCTTGCCAGCAGTTTGAAACCATTGGCATGCCTTCCTTTTTCAAATTTCCAAAATATGCGCATAGTTTATTTTAAAAACTTACATAGGACGTTCAAAATAATGTAAACAATTCTTGCTATTTAAAGTAAGTATGTTCTATAATGTCACTGTGAACAGTGAATTAGCAGCTCAACTGGAAACATCAGCATTGGGCAACTAAAGATTTTTGCTGCTTTGCATGTTCACAAATGACCATGAAAGTACTGTGAATATTAATTTGGAGGTTGCAAATAAATTTTAGCTAATAAAAATTTACAAATATCAATCAACTGTACATGCACTGTTTATTAGTGGGCTTTATGGTTATCCTGATGATTTGCAGGAATGATAACCCAATACTTCCAAAAGCCATACACTTGTCTACCATACCTCTCAATTTAGATATTAAGGGAACAGTTTGCTGAATGCTGATTTTCTTGTTTTTGTTATCTCATGAGGCTTATTTCAAAAGATGTATAGGGTTATGGCTTCAATCTATAGCTATCCTATACAGCTTCAGAATATCTGAAAATGAAAAAGGATAAGGATTGGTCTAAGATAAAGCCCTCATTTAGCTATGACAACTTTGGGCCAAACACTGTCTTTGCTTAATCTCAGAATCTGGGATAGAAGCCTTTTCCTCCCTTGGCACAGTGCTGCTGCCACCATGTGTTTTGACTTGAGAAGAGATTTCTCTTCTAGAAAGTAAAATAGCAAACTTCAGCAAGGGAATGTTTTCCCACTTTGCTTGGTCTCCCTTTCTGCCTCAGCTGGAGGAGGCAGGATGTCAAACATTTGTTTTTTTTTAAATCAACTTTTAAGTTTCTAAAGAGAGGTAAAATACAAATAACATAATGTCCACCAGACAAAGCTGTGTCTTTTGGATCAGATTGAGGGAGTGGGGTGTTAAGGAGACAAAGTTACTTCAGTATTTTATTTTACTTTAAATTTCTTTTCAGAATATCTGGCAGCTCTAGGCACTTTTTATGCAACCAGCCAGAAAGTTTGAGTTTGTAAGGGTGAAGCAAATAAAAATAGCAAAGGAAGCACACATATCCTCTGCCACCTTCCCAGGAACAGCCAGTGACTAATATCACTTCCAGTGAGTCAAACCCACCTGTGCTGGGAATTCAGGTCTGTTTGAATTCCTCCCATTCACCAGATGATATAAAGTGCAAAAAGGCCAGTGAAGTTGTTCCTGAACCAGGTGAGAAGAGCCCATGTAACTTCAGAGTACTGGAAACTGAAACTGAAGAATAACAGGATTGATTTGTATTCTTTTGACGAATGAAACCTAACATGTTAGAGATTGTGCAATGGGAGAAACTTAGTAGAAAGACAAACATTACTATACTGTACCACATTGCTAGTAATTAAATTAAGAGAATACTTGTAAAAGGACTCTGAACTGCTTGGGAGCCATTCAGCAGATGGTAAGAATGATAGTCACAGATGGTCTAAAATGGCAACAAATTAGAAGAGGTATAAACTAAATTATTTAGGCAAACTCAGTCACAGGTGGAACCTATGGCCAGGTGCTCTTTATTCACATAGTAACAAAGGTATGGTTCTAAGATGGCATTTACTGTCCCAGATTCTCCCGTCTGACTAGATGAGAATATGATAGATAAAACTTATCATCCAATATGTCTGTGGAGATTCAGTCATCCAGATCATGGTTGTGTCAAAGTTGCTTTTTCAAAAGGCAATTAGACTGTTTTTGCTTGAAGACCTTTCACTTCTCATATCATTTGCACTGTTCAGTTGCATAAACCTCCAAGTGGTCTCAACTACACTCAGAAAGTGTACTAACAAACAGATGACTGCAAGGAATATAAATCCTTCCATTCTCTGCCATTCATTGAAAACTGAAGCAATCCCATTTTTTTGTTCTGGGTATTGGCCATTTTTAATACTTACTTGCTTACATTCAGGGATTATAAACTGATATTACAAAGTACCTCCAAAATAAATGCCAATAGCCATTAGCAGAACTGCAAAGCTGAGATCTGATGAAACAAAAATAAAATTATGTTTATATTATCATAGCAATTATATTTTCATTATTTTATCCTGAAGGACAAACTTCAAAAACTACCTTTTTACATTCACCTCTTTCAATTTTGGAATAAGCATAAGACAGCTGATAAGCAGTACCTTAGACTTATCAACTTTCCTAAATATTTTGACTATGCTTAATGATCCATTTAGGTGTGCATATATAATAATGTACAAAACTCACCTCAATGGAAACAAAAATTTCTATATTTCTTCAGCAATCTTCACTTTTGAGTTAGTTTTTTGGCCCAGGGCCAATTCTCATCCTCAGGAAACAATGTTTCACAACATTGTAATCATTTCTTCAATATATATTGGTTAAAACTAAGTCCTTTATCCTGAAGCAAGTTTAGCTAGTGCTTGTCCTGTTAAGTTACTTTTAAATTTCTACATATACAACAAAACAGGAAAGCTGAAACAAAAATTCATCTTGATTCTGTGAGACAGATTTGGCTTTTAGACAAGTTCTTTGATTTGAGGAGTTGGTTGGCTCGTATTAAGTCAACATATGAAAAATTACATGGCAGAAGGGGCAGTGATAGATATGTTAACAGATAAGCTTTTGATAGGCTAATAAGTAGGAAATTCTTCACAGCAATGTGTTTTTAAACTAATATATAAAATAATGCTATAATAAAATTCTAGAAAGTATTTGAAGACACAATTTTAAAAACAATTAGTGGTTTTTCTTTTCTTAAATATAGCATTGCCACCTTTGCTCCTTTCTAGTTTTTAGTTGATCATAATTATCTTTCTAAAATAAAATGGCCAGATTTTGTGGAACGTGTCAGTTTTGGTTCTTTTAACATATTGATAGCAATACAAAATTGGTATCAGGATACAGCTGCCTTTATGACTACAAGGGTGCTTGCAAATATGTACTATCCAATCAGTGCATGTCACTAGCCATCTGTTTCCTGTTTTCATTCTTTCCCCATTATAATTTTATCAGTTTCCCTTTCACCTGAAGTTTATTTAGAATACACCACCACAATATGTATGTTTTATATTAAGAATGTGGTAAACAATATCCTTAAACATACAGCAATTTGCTCATCAAACATAGAACAACCGAGTGGAAATAAGTCTTCGACTCTTTATAATACATTATATGTAAACATATTTTACAGAGACTTTTGCCTAAACTTCATTGGAGGAGTAACTTCCGATCTTACAGCCAGTCAATTAGCTTCCCAGTCCAATGTTTCAAATTCTGGAATGCAATTAACTCATGAAAAAGAAGTGTTGTGCTATCCAATGAAGGAAATCTACTCATATTTTCCTGTCCTTGTTCTCTCTCAAATTAACATCTACAGAAACAGGTATAACCTGCTCATCTAATATCCAAATACAGGACAGGACAATATAAAAAGAAATATTATATTAACTATGCTCTAGTTACTGGCTTTTATTTTTAACTAAAGTAACCACCTTAAGGAAACGTGTCCAATATAGCATGGAAGTGACAAAATGTATACATCAGACTCACTAGCCAATATTGCCATTCAACATTATTCATCTAAACATATGAAATAAACAAAAAGTAGGGATGCAGAACTAAGCTGAATTTCAGTACCTGATACTCCACTGTACTTTAATCTCTAACAGTCAGGTATTTGTATAGTCACTTGCGAAGGTATTAAAAGAATTACATGCGTGCATGCACACGCATTCCCTCTCCTTAGCAAATATGACAAGTAGATAATCTGTGACCAAATAACTTTTTTTTAAACGGATAGTTCTGTAAGTAAATATACCTATAGCGCTAATGGAACTTCTAGTTAGAAGAAAGCTCTTAGAATTCTTTTTCCAACTTTGAGAATCAACTCTGAAAATGATATACACTTATTCTGAGTATACTAGTAAATATACATTGATAAATACATATACTGTTTATACCAACATTTTTCTTTCAATTCCTTGGCATAAATAGATTTGCTGTCCATAAAGGAGTTATTAAATCTGATATAGAGATCAAAATATAAAAGTGAACCAATACAGGGAAATGGAACAGCACAAACATGTTTTCTTTCTGAAGAGAATAAGCTTTGTTGCTTTAAAACAAAATGTTGAAAGCCACACTTGTAAAGGGAGCATCTTTATACAATTTAAACACTGGCTTATGTTTTAAAATTATACTACATATATCTTAAAATAATTGCAATACTTTAAATTATTATTCAAACATTTAAGATGCTATTATCTGATCCTATATTTATTCAGTCAGTTATTCAATTTATACATCAAATTGACTCTGGAAGGCTAACAACAGTAACAAAAATAATCAAAAGACATAACTATAAAAAAGAACATATACATTCAGTAGCTGAGGTATAAAAATATACAAACCAATAACAAGAAATCAGCATAACCATGACATAAACTTTGCTATCCATCTGGATTTCCAAGCTAAAAGGGTATGAAAGGCTTATTTACTGAACTCCTAGAAGAACGCAATGTAGGAAAAAGACCCAGAAATCTGCAATAAGTGATTTAAAGCATGAGAGAAAATAAGGATCATATTAAAAATTGCATCTGACAAGGAAAATAAACTAATGCAGAAAAATGTTCATATTTTATTATAGTATTATTACAATGGATTCATTTTTGGAAAAGCT
This sequence comes from Emydocephalus ijimae, assembly GCA_004319985.1. Lineage (NCBI taxonomy): Eukaryota > Metazoa > Chordata > Lepidosauria > Squamata > Elapidae > Emydocephalus > Emydocephalus ijimae. Next base: position 12,327 of record BHEV01067896.1, on the reverse strand, counting down.
AATATTATTTATATTACATATAAACATTAAATGGTATATCCAATTTCAGTATTCATGAGCTGTAATATTTTAGCAACCTCTCATCTGTTGGTTTCAAAATCTTCTTTTCTGACATATTTACTATCCAACCTGGAGCAAGTCCAAAGAAAATCTGCCTAGGGTCCTTCTGAGTACTCAGCATTTGGAAGAGTTCATCTTTGGTAATATCTGGTAAGACATAACCATATTTTTTGGAAAGTTCCATCCTTGCTTCAGCAACCTTTGAAGGATCAGCCAAGTAGCCCCTGTTTGCAGGATCGGTATAGTAACGGACAAGATCTTCAGGAGGAAGCATTCGCTTTGGAATAGGTTGGCCTCTCTGAAAAAATGGTACTGGCTTGCAAAGAATCTCTATGTGTAAAACATGGAACAAAGAGATAAAATATTGCTTTAATATTAACAATCTAACTTCTGGAATAAGTGTATTAACACAAAATGCATTTCCTTACATTTTTTATATTGTACTATTAAAATAAACCTGACCATCTTTTTCTGCTTTAATAATACGTATAGGGAAAAGACTAGAAAGAGTAACATTCAGATTAAATCTGGTGAAAAGTATCACAGATCCTTTTTTTATTGTTGGAAAGCTTTTATTTTAAAATAATGACAGATTGAGGTATTTAAACATTTGGCAAGATCAAAGACATCAAGATATATTGAAAATTCTTACCCAAACTCCTTGGATCGTAGAAAGCTGTAGTAATTATACCACCATTTTTTTCAACAGCAGCTATGGCTAGTTCAGATATCCACTGTACTTCAATGTTTATTTTTGCTGCAAAAGTATCAGCACCCTGTAAGTTTACTAAAGCTGAAGTTAGATTGCATAACATCACTTTAAAACATCATTTATCTGCTGATTCTAAAATGCAAGTTATCAGCTCCTATTTCAAAATTAGCGGTGTAGCCTGAAATTGAAGTCCTATTAGTTTAAGAATATGGTCATTTTTTTAAAAAAAAGTTATATTTCTGATTCATTATATACCATTATATGTGGGGGTATATGTTACAAAAATGCTATTAAATAATTTTTTTAAAAATATTCAGATGCATAAAGCTCCTAGACAAAAAACCTCATTACTGACACAAAACAGAAAGACAATGGTTTCAGAATATTATTGAAACTGTTCAATAACTACATTACCAAGTAATGCCACATTTTTTGTACCACTCTTCAATATTTCAGAGAGGGAGAGAGGGAGGGAAAGAGAGAGAGAGATAATACTTTCAAAACTAAGCTTAAAAAAACATGTTATAGACTTGCCTCTTCCACAAGATGGATACCATAATGTCTTTTGAATGGCTGCAAAGTTACACCTCTGGCATTTGTCAGTTGGGTAAGATCTATTGGTTGCATGGGATCAATTCTGCCTAAGTCAATAAGGTATTGCAGCTTCTTGAGACTGATAGGTGGATACTGACGTCTGAGACTGTGAAATGGAAAGAAAATAAACATTCAGAAAGTAAATCCAATTCAAATATAAGAATATTGATAGTATAATACATCAACACATTGTTTTTGGACAACCATCCTCAATGAAAGATGAAATTCTTTTATCTATGGTATGTTCTTCTGCAACCCTACAGGTTCATTCAAGCCTATATATCTTTATGTGGCAAATGAGTTTTGCAAAACGAAGACCAACTTAATACTGTACACTGACAGAACCCATGCTACTTAACAATTCAGAAATAAAAAGGTACATATTCCTCTAACAAAGTCTTCTTTTAAACAATTATCTTTAACAGTCCAGCTATAAATTGCAAATACAAAGATAAAAGGAAAGTATATTAGTTATAACATTTGACTAATGCAATTAAAACAAGTGTTTTCCGATGAACTGAAATCATCATGTTCTGGTAAAACTAGTTACTTAATTTCAAGTTGAATACTCTGAATACTGAATATTGAATATCCTAAATACTCAATATATTTAGATGTCTGTATTTTTTTAACAATATACACTGCTCAAAAAAATAAAGGGAACATTTAAACAAAACAATGTAACTCCAAGTCAATCATACTTTTGTGAAATCAAACTGTCCACTTAGGTAGCAACACTGATTGACAATCAATTTCACATGCTGTTGTGCAAATTGAATAGACAACAGGTGGAAAGCATAGGCAGTTAGCAAGACATCCCAATAAAGGAGTGGTTCTGTAGGTGGTGACCACAGACCACTTCTCAGTTCCTATGCTTTCTGGCTTATGCTTTGGTCACTTTTGAATGCTGGCGGTGTTTTCACTCTAGCGGTAGCATGAGATGGAGTCTACAACCCACACAAGTGGCTCAGGTAGTACAGCTCATCCAGGATGGCACATTAATGCGAGCTGTGGCAAGAAGGTTTGCTGTGTCTGTCAGCGTAGTGTCCAGAGCATGGAGGCACTACCAGGCGACAGGGCAGTACATCAGGAGACGTGGAGGAGGCTGTAGGAGGGCAACAACCCAGCATCAGGACCGCTACCACCACCTTTGTGCAAGGAGGGACAGGAGGAGCACTGCCAGAGCCCTGCAAAATGATCTCTAGTGAGCCACAAATGTGCATGTGGCTGCTCAAATGGTCAGAAACAGACTCCATGAGGGTGGTATGAGGGCCCAACATCCACAGATGGGGGTTGTGCTTACAGCCCAACACCATGTAGGATGTTTGGCATTTGCCAGAGAACACCAAGATTGGCAAATTCGCCACTGGCGCCCTGTGCTCTTTACAGATGAAAGCAGGTTCACACTGAGCACATGTGACAGATGTGACAGGGTCTGGAGATGCTGTGGAGAATGTTCTGCTGCCTGCAACATCTTCCAGCATGACCGGTTTGGCAGTGGGTCAGTAATGGTATGGGGTGGGATTTCTTTAGGAGGCTGCACAGCCCTCCATGTGCTCGCCAGAGGGAGCCTGATTGCCATTAGGTACCGAAATGAGATCCTCAGATCCCTCGTGAGACCATATGCTGGTGCGGTTAGCCCTGGGTTACTCCTAATGCACGACAATGCTAGACCTCATGTAGCTGGAGTGTGTCAGCAGTTCCTGCAAGACGAAGGCATTGATGGTATGACTGGCCCGCCCGTTCCCCAGACCTGAATCCAATTGAGCACATCTGGAACATCATGTCTCGCTCCATCCACCAATGCCACATTGCACTGTCCAGGAGTTGGGGGATACTTTAGTCCAGGTGTGGGAGGAGATCTCTCAGGGTACCATCCACCACCTCATCAGGAGCATGCCCAGGTGTTTTAAGGAGGTCATACAGGCACGTGAAGGCTACACACACTACTGAGCCTCATTTTGACTTGTTTTAAGGACATTACATTAAAGTTGGATCAGCCTGTAGTGTTTTTTTCCACTTTAATTTTGAGTGTAACTCCAAATCCAGACTTCCATGGGTTGCTAAATTTGATTTCCATTGATAATTTTTCTGTGATTTTGTTGTCAGCACATTCAACTATGTCATGAACAAAGTATTTAATAAGAATATTTCATTCATTCAGATGTAGGATGTCTTATTTTTGTGTTCCCTTTATTTTTTTGAGCAGTGTACTTCTTATATGGAAATTTACAGCTAGACAAAGGGAAAAAATGTAGATGTCCTTCTTATAATGTTGGAATGAAATTTATGGCCCTGATTATTCATTGGATTAAAGATCTGAATACTAGTGAGTACTGATAGGTAAGACATTCTTAAAGACACACATATATGAACAATAATGATATATCATCATCCTTAAATCGCTGTGAACACATATACACTCCTTCAACTCTGTCCCTTGTATTAGCTATGAAATTATGAGAATTACAGACTTTAAAGAACAATTCTATCACTTGTGGTTATAGGGACACTATTTAAGATGTTAACCTAATCACTACAATTCAGATGAATGTACATCAAAATATTCAGAAGGTTCATTTATGTTTTTTATTGTGAAAATCAACTATCAGTTGTTTCAGAAATCATTCGTAATGAGATCTGAGGAAGGATTCCCATTTTAATGGGAAAAAATAAAATAGACTAATTTCATATTCTTACAAAAATAAAGAATAAAGTCATGATAAAATCTTTATAGTACCTGTTGTATAGATTAATAGTTTAATAGATACAATGCAAACAAAAAAGCATTATACTTCTACCCCTTATTTTCCCATAACAACTGTTAGTGGGTTGAGTTGAGAGACAATGACTGGCCCAAAGTCACCGAGCCAGCTTTTATGTCTAAGATGATAATAAATTATCATTATTGGATACCATTTAGAAAATATGTATATTGACACTTCCACCTGTCAACATAAGGTCATCTTGGATTCATGCAAGTACTATTCCTATAGGACAATTCAATATACATAAAGGCAAACACCAGCTGAAGAACCAACAGATGTTATTTCACATTTTTGTACATATAATACTAGAATAAACTTACTGATGTCCTTCATTGTAGCCGTATTTTGGAATAACCAGATAAAATGGTGTTTGGCCACCTTCAAAGCCTAATCGAGGGAGTGACCCAGATTTTGCTTGCCCGCCAGTTCTCTTTGGAGGATTATATCTTCCACGACCATGTTGTTGTTCCTTAAAAAGAGCAATATGGTAACATGAGTTTCACATTCAAATGTAATTCAATTCAGACCTCTTTTACTCCTTTGTCCTCATAGGTCATCCCATTCCTGACACCTCTATTCCAGTATGAATGCACAAAAACCATTTAAAATATCTCCATCTAAAGTTGAAACAACTTTACATTCTCCACTATTTTCTCCAAAGCAATGGATGGACATTAATCAAGGTGAGAAGCAACCTAAGCACCGAGGAGAAATTTCCTGACAGAACAATTAATCAGTGGAACAACTTGCCTTCAGAAGTTATGAGTGCTCCAACATTAGAAGTTTTTAAGACAAGATTGGACAACCATTTGTCTGAAATGGTGTAGGATTTCCTGCCTGAGCAGGGGGTTGGATTAGAAGACCTCCAAGATCCCTTCCAAATTCTATTCTTATTCTATTCGGCAATCGAACAAATCAGCATATATTTTTTAAAGGATTAGAGAAAACATCCAAATGAAAGAAAATCGTCGGACACTAATATAGGATAAGTGAATGGGAGACAAATGTAAAAACTACTAGCAAAAACTATAGAAAAAGCAAAACGGAGGGGAGGGGGGAAGGGAATCCCCTGGGAAGGCTTCACGTGGAAAAGGACGCCTAGCTTTCCTTAGAATAGAATAAAGGAGAATTAAATTCTTTATTGGCCAAGTGTGATTGGGCACACACAAAATTGTATTGGTGGAAATGCTCTCTGAAAAGAGACTTTCGTCAAGAGTTAAAAACCATCAGGTACAACACATCATCACCATAATCCTTATCACCTTTCCTCAGCTTCCACGAAAACACAGCAAAAGCGGCCTACATTGCAGCAGCAGCCAAGCGGAGAACGAGAAGCCTAGCAATCGTTTAACCCACCTTTCGCCGGGCCCCAGGGTTAGGCCGTAGGTTGCCGAGGCTGACCCTAGGCAAGCTCCGCAACAGCTCTAAGGCTTTCATCCTGTTTCCCCCGCCTGGTGCCCGCGAAGCCGCCATCGCCTTAGCGCAATTAATCTCAAGGCCGTCAGCCAGGAGAACGGTAACCCTGCAGGAAAGGGGCAGGCTCGTTCACGGCCTCTCGCGCAGGCGCAGGGAGACGGAGAGGAACGAAAAATATAGAGTTCTCTTCCCGGAGGGCTTAAGGGTCTGCTTTTCACCTCGGTTGCGGATGTTGCCAAAGTCCATGCGCGTGAAAGCTACAGCAGAAGCAACAGTTGTCAGGAAAGCGCAGCGTTACGGGCAGGGTAATTTTGTAGCGTAGAAAACAGAAATTTTCTGATTTTTTTTTTCCTGTGGGATAAATGTACTGACTATAATATACTGATAGGGCTAGCGAAGACGCAAAGGAAATTCATGCTCTTAAAACGTGTAAGTTATTCATGCTCTTAAAACACTCGTGCATCTGAATACATATCGATTCCATGGCTTGTTTTTGATAATATGCATTTTTTATTGCGCTATCTGGAGAGCTGTCTTGGTTGTCAATTAAAATACGATACTGAGTTCTCAAAAACGTTGTTTTTCAATAGTCACTTAAAGCTCTTGGTTTAACCAGCTTAAGTATTAGAAGGATGATTACATTCAGAATTGGTGCACGCTAACTACACCTTCTACCCCATCTTTCCATAAAGCGATAGGTGGGTTTAAAACAAACCTAAATTTCCAAATACAAATATTGAAAATGAATGCGCAGCGTTTTTACAGCACTCGCAAAATCTCTTGGGGCTGAAATACTGATCTTGTTCTACTCGACGGGACAGGCAGCTTTGTGTCCTAATGCCACACAGCTGCAATAACATTGGCATTCTTATTTTTCTTTTGAACAGCTGCCGCATTTCCTGACAGAGTTGATCGCTCCAAGTTTTTTTTTCTCCGCGAAAGATATTTAATGGGCAGAGCAACACCTCAAGAAGGAAGCAATTTCTAATTTTCAGCCCAATTCACCTCAAAGGATGGTGGAAAAAATAGTAGGAAGGACTGTTCGATTATCTTCTTGGAGAGACAAACAGAAGAGAATTTTTGATTGTCTCCTTGTTTAATTTATTTATTTTTAAAAGCCATGCTCTTAAAAGATGGAAAGCATGACAGCCCTTTTTGATGAAGTCCAACTGTCAAAAGAAAAAGTAATTCTATGGTGAGGAATGATGGCAGTATTTGAAAGATCGCATGTTGCTAATCTTTGAATCAGCTAAAATAAAGCACGGTATCAAAAGAAAAATAAAAGAAATCCGGTTAATTTTCCCTCTAAAATTAAAATACTTTTTTGCTAAAACACTTCGCGGCTTCCCCTATCAGGTGGTCCAACGAAGCCACGTGACCCGAACTGGGAGCTCCCAGAATCCCTTGCCAGCCTTTTACGGGGTGGGCAGCGGTTTGAAAGTCTGAAATCAAGAATACAAGAGCCGTCGCCTACGCTGAATAGCAACAGAGCGCATGCGCGGGCATAAGGAAAGTAGGGCCGGCGCTCGAGTGTTCCTTTTCCTTCACGCCCCCGTTTCAACGGCCGCCTCCGCTCTCTCGCTCTCTCAACTGAGCAGGAGGGAGCGGGAGCCCGCGCACCCCCCCCTCCCAACCCTTCCCAGGGAAGGGAGGCGGGCCTGCTGACTATACTCCGTCTTTCTGGTTCCAATCGGGTTCCTGTTCCTCCCGTTTCCCCACCTCCCTCCAGCCCGCCCGCCCCGTCAGTGTCTGACTGGCCGACGAGAGAGGAGAGCCCAAGTGTATGTGCGGCAACACCATGTCTGCTCCGCTCCCAGCCATTGTCCCGGCCGCCAAGAAGGCCACCGCCGCGGTGAGTGAGTAACGGAACTCCTGGTGGATTGTTATGTCCGGAGGCAAGAGGGCGCGATGGGATAAGGAGCTGGCCGGACAAAGGGAAAAGAGGAGGAAGGGTCGGTTCAGGTTGAGCAAGGCTTCCTGCAGCGGGCCTTGCTTTTGAGCAACGCACATAGACTCACCCATGCAGACGTTTTCTGACCGGACAGGCGACTTGGTCGCCTCTACCATTGACTTTAGCTCTGGAGGCCTCCGGATCGGCGCCCACTTATTTCCTGGAAATACCATAGTTGCGATCTGGATGGTTTTTGATCCAATAGCAGGAATGCAAGATTAATAATCTGATATGTACAATTTCAAGCGAACTTTTCAAAATTTGACAATGTCCACCGTGCTCTCATTTCCTAGGTCGTTAAACATGCTTAGAAATTTAATTAGGGCAGCTGCTTTGGTTACTTCCTTCTTCCAACTTTCAATACTTTGTGAGGAAGCTTCAAACTCTGAAAAAAAAAAGTTTTACAATAATTCTGCTGTAAGTTCTTAAGGGGTGTAGATAGTATTTTTTTAAAAGCAAAATTAGAAATGTCAGTCCTATCACATAAAATTGTTGAAAAGATGCTATATAGGGAAGACAACACATTTATATTTTAAGCTGAAAAATAACGTTTTCACCATTTTAATTGTGCCTTTCCAAAACGGCTTGGTGTGAATTCTTGCATAAAAATAACTGAAGTGTAAATTAGAGAGAATTGTGTTAATGTTAGCTACCATTCAAGAGTATCCTAAAAAGTAGCCTTAAAAGCATAGTGCACATAATGAAAATGGTTTGAAGTGTTAAATTGTGAAATTTGTGAAAAAAAAAAATCTTAATGGATTCTATTGCACAGAATATTTCTCAGTTATTTTTTATATACTGTTGGATCATTTACTGATGATACCAAACTGTTCAAGTCATAAAATAAAAAAGGAATTGTGAAGAGATCCAGTTTCAGTAGATCTATTAAGTTCATTGTAAAAAGATACAAATGATATACATTGACAGAAAAAATCTGAACTTCATCTCTGTGTAAATGAAATCTGATCTGCAGTGATCTGAAAAATGATCTTTGAGTTGTCATTGACATGAAGATGTCAACCCACTCACAATATTTTAAGAAAAAAGGATAAAAATCATACCTGCATACTTACCTGGAGTGTTTTCTTATGGGTAAAGCAGTGATGTGCAAAATGTAGCAAATAAGTAAAAAATAGCATAGCAAAGAAATAAGGGGATCTGGTAAGCAAAGAAAATAATAATCAAATGTAGTGTACATCGGTAATATTCACTAACTTTTTCATACCTATCTTTGATATCACAACTATGGATCAATTCTGTGTTTTGAAGACTTCATCAATTCCATATAACTGCAGTTTTCTTAGTCTTCCATTTCCTTTCAACCCTATCACTTTTCATATAATTTTTTTGTCATTCAGTTCTAAATCTTTCTATGTGACTAAGTCACCCCAGTTAATTTCTCTTGAACTGATCACTATTTTATATTCAATCTACCTTTTCATGACTAATAATAAGCAAAACACCCTGAACAGTTTCATGATTCAGATTACTCATTGCAATCTGTGGTTAAATCAGGTGTTGCCAACCTTTTGGACCTCATGGACCACCAAACTCATAGCTTTAAATCCCGCAGACCGCAAATATGAATTTGACTAACGGTGGCTTGCCGACATTTTCCCAGGGTCTCTGCAGAAAGCAGCAGTGACCTTGGGAAAATCCTCAAAAAAGTCTGCAGGAAAATTCCCCACCCTGTTTTCCTACTGATCGATCATTCTTTATTTGGGATTGCAGGATACCATCTCCAGCTCCGTTCCAAGGGGGTGGGGGGGAGAGAGACTTTTCGCTTCATGCAAGGAAAGCAACATAAGCAGCAGAAGTCTTTTTTTTTTCTCTCCCCCAAACTCCACTGGAAATGAGTCTTTGTGAGATTTGTCACACCAGCATCCTGCTCTTGGAGCAAGAGGCCTTGCAGGATCCCAAAGACTCATTTCTGGCAGAGTTTGGGGGGAGAGAAAAAGACTTTTGCTGCTTTCCTTGCATGCAGCCAAATGCAGAAGTGGAAAGAAGCAGCCCGGTGGTCAGACTTATGAGGGTGAGTGAGGCAAGTTCTCTCCCTCCGCCCTTTCCCCCACTACTTCGTGTTGTTCGCAATGCAAGTGATGCAAGCCTTGTATTCCTGTGGGCCATGTGGACGGCATAGCCTTGTGTTCCCATACAACCTGGTTTAATTGCTTTGGGGTTGACGTTTCTCTGTGGACCACCAAAATTTTCTTGCAGACCACCAGTGGTCCCTGGCCCACTGGTTGGCAACCACTGGGTTAAATCAAAATATATTTGGTTCTAGTATGGAACAAAATGGGGTTTTCTTGTCCAGGTGGATTGAAATGTAGGTATTCTGAGTAGGTGTTTTATGGAAGAGTGGGAAAAGTCAAGGATATTGGTAGCAGCTGAGAGAGGCAGGAGAGAGAAGAGAAGGTTCTGGGAAGATTATGGGGTAAATACGCTGGTATACTAGGCAGTAGGAATTAAGCATTGGTAGCCAAAGGATGTCAGCTAAAAGAAAGGAGAGAAAATGTTGGAAATATTGTGGGTGGACAGGTTGATGAAATATGATCTGTTGAGATCTTGGTGACAGAGGTGAAGGTGGGAATCAGGATGAATTATTTCTTTGAGTTCGAACTGATTTAGAAAGGTTCTGCAGAAACTTCTGAAACTTGCTTATATTTATATTATAAAATGTTATATTACTATATCATAAAAATATATTTTCTGCACATCTCTATTCAGAACTCAGAATTTCCATTGCTAAGTGATATAAAGCATGTCACATGAAACAACAGCAATTCCATCTCCCTGTTGCCATTGTTAACTGAGAATTGCAGGTTGTTAAGCCAAGTACCCATCCAAGTCAAGTTGTTTCAGGCTTGGTCCCTCCCAATCCCAAGCCTTGGTACTTAAGGGGCCACTGCTTTTCATTTCCCCTATCTATTTATTGCCCTGCCGTGCAAGATAGCAAGCAACTGTAGAAGCACATAGCTCTGGTGCTGCTTTCCAGGCTGCATCTTGGCCTTCTTGATGCAGAGCAAGTAGCCCCCCTAAGCTGCAGCACAGTATGAAATCCTTTGCAGTTTGAAACCCTTTGCAACATAAAGCTGAGCCCAACTGAGCGGTGTGACCCAAAGCCACCCTAGCCTAGCCATTTTCACCATCACCACCCTGTACTCCACTGTCCCAGCTGCTGATCCTTTTGTTTCCTGCTAATGAGGTGTGCCTGGTCTGGTCCTTCATGAAGCAGCTGCTGGCCATGCTAGGCCATCTTCCCCAGTCTTGTGAGTAAACAGCCATGGACAACGCAGGGAATAAAGCTTTGTATATCCAGGAACTGACTTGTGAAAGACCATACTGGACATGCTTTAGTCATCAATAAAAGCAAGATAATGAAAGTCAATTAGAATGATGGGCTGCAGAATGTAGGGGCCAGAAGGGCATGGTGGGGGAGATAAGTTGGGGGGCAGTTGAAGTCCATCTGCAGTTGTAAGTAAATACTGGCTGCCAAGGTTCAAATTTTGATGATGTGGCCATGGGGACACTGTCTATAACATAACCAATTGTAATTCCCTTCATTCAGCATTGCTGTAACTTCAGACTTGCTCAGTTCAAAAAGATAGTTTAATCTTGCCAGCAACCTTTGAAGATTTTATATTCATCCATATAAGGAAAAAAAAACTTATTTTCTACTTAAGACAGAACAAAATCTATCATTATAGATTATAGTGGGTTAAAAAGAAAAAAGTTCAAAACCTAGATTAAGAATATTAAATAGATTAATAATGCTAAGCACATTTGTCAGTAAAGAATGGATTAAATTGCTGTTAATTAAATGCCAAAGATATGCTAATACAAATTATTCAAATTTTCAATCACTGAAAATCTTATACATTTCACTCTTTTTTTCTGACCACACAGACCATGTAGCAGCTGTAAATAATATGTCAAAAGAGTGCACTTGGTGATACTACCAACATTATGCCCTTTTAATAGATTTGTCATATTTAAACTGACACACTTTATCTTTAGCAGTATCTATTGCAGTTAGATTTATGGGAAATAAGCAAGAACAGAACAAAGTTGAAGAGCTATCTTCCAGCATGTAGTAACACTATTCATATACTATTCAATTCTAGGTCATATTTCTCCATGGATTAGGAGATACCGGGTAAGTAAAATGGTTTTTTAAATAAACAATCTGTACCTTTGAAACACCTTTTATTACTTGCAATTTGCAAAGAAAAATGTAGTGTTTATTAATTGTTATGCTATGCTGAAGTTAGTGTTTACATTTTATTTGATATCTATGGTCAGTAAGAGTTGAAACTGACTTAATGCTACAAGTATTAATTGGAGAACTGGATACTGGAAGATATTAATGCATGCTTCTGGATTTAATTCTTTTTTTTTTTTTTTTTGTAAATTTTATTTGAGTTTTCACAAAGAGAAAAAAAAATACAAATAAAACAAAAGTAGTGTAATCCCGGGTTACATTTCTTCGTACAGACAAAAATTCAGGTTCATGCTCATTTTTATATTCTATTCCATATCTNGTATTCTTAAAAAAAGAAAAAAAATATAAATGTATATAATTAAAACAACATTCCATTCCAATTCAATTCTATCATTAATATTAATATTCATTAAAGTCTTAACATCTTTAACATTACTTTTCAATGAAATATCATACTTCGATGGGAACAATTATAAGCTTTCCATAGTTAATTTCCCCCCCCCTTCACTTATATTTTATAAATCATTAACTAATTAAAATGTTCCCTTTCCTTCCTAATTCAATTTTCTCATTTATTTTATTTCACTTATTTTATTCACAAACA
>BHEV01067894.1:0-10129 GCA_004319985.1 Emydocephalus ijimae | reverse complement strand
CAAAGAGGAGCTTAGGGAGGAGAGAAGCACGAACAGCTGCAAGCTGGGACAAAGACCAGGAAGTTTGGGACTGGCAGGAGAAGAGAGCCTTTAAAAAAAAAATAAACACTGACTTAAATCCTTTTTGCCCGCCTTGTACCCGGAAAGGCTCTAGCGCAACTTATGTAAAATCAGTAAGAGAGATATTCGTCCAGTGTAAAATATACAGAATTAAAAAAAGAAATGGCTGAGAAGGGAAGAAACAAGCAATCAATCTGAGCATCGGCTCTTAATGTTCCCTAATAAAAACATCTCAGAGATGGGAGATGCTATAAAGAGCAGGACTGACATCATATCCCGATTCTCTGCCTTTGCTTCGGCCTCTGTTTTCTTCAACACCCCACAGTCATTTGCCCTGTAACTTCTGGATTCCCGCCATGGTTCCTTCTCCCAGGATTTAATTTGAACGCTTAGTGGGGTTCTAGGTATGTAAGGAGTGCCAGTTTCCTGAGTCTTCCTAGCAGACATAGACATGTTTCAGTATGCCCAACCTTTTGGTGCAAAGATGCACAGATTTGCTCTCGCTTTGCTCTCTTTTCCTTTTGGAAACCGACTTCTCTTCCTCTCTAGATGTTACCCAACCGGAGCTTTGTCAAAAGCAGTTGCTTTCGGTGTTAGAGTCTCCAGCCATGCCTCTGCCACACCTTCTCACCTTCCAATTCCTGCTCCGGCACTTTTCCAAGGTGGCTGAACAAGCTGAAAGCAATGGATTGTCTCCTCGGAATCTGAGTGAGATCTTTGGGGTTCTGCTCCTTCGGCTCCCTGAAGCTGCCAGGTGGGTGGCCCCCAAACCCCCTCTGCCTTGGGGCAAGGATGCTCCCTTTTATCAGCACCCCTGAAAATACAACAGGGGACTGGAAATCCACCTGGAAGGTTGCTGAGCCAGAAGTGGCCAATCCTTGTTTAAATTGGAGCTGAAGTCTATTTAATTTTTGTAATTTTAATGCTTCCAATATTTATAATTGTTTTTAAAGTTCCATTTTTTTTTTTGCATTGCATAGCATTGCCTTGCATTGCCTAAGCAGGGGGTTGGACTGGAAGACCTCCAAGATCTCTTCCAACTCTGTTTATTCGATTCTATTCTATTCTGAGTACTTTGGATAGCAAGGTGAATTTAATAAAAATAAATAAAGAGAGGATGGAATGGGGAGGTCTTTTTTAGATGAGAGAAGACCCTCCACCCCACCCCACCCCCCAAAAAAGACCTCTACAACAGTGGAACAGCCTACCTATGGAAGTTGTGGGTTGTCCATCTCTGGAAGCTTGTAAGAAGATGCTGGGCTGCCATGGTTATGAGCATGGTTAAATTGGTATGGGACACATTGCCAAGAGTAGGATTAGATGGTCCTTATTGTCCCTTCCAATTCTGCGAAGAGACTGGCATGTTTATGGATTTGGATTCTGAGGGGTCCTTGGTGCTCTCTGACCTTGGTTGTTTTTTTCAGACATTTCATTACCCAATTAGCGCTGATGATGTTACCTAGTTTGAAATATCTGCAAGAAAACAACCAAGCTCAAGAGAGCCCCAAGAACACCCCCCCCCAAAAAAAAAATTCAATCCTGAGCTACTTATATTCTCCTTTATTTCATTTTGATTCTGTTTGGATTTCCAGTCAGAAGTTAGGATTTGCATGAGGTCGGGGCAGACCAAATATAGGGCAGCTCCTGGTACCTAGTTTGGGTAGTGAAATGCCTGCAAGAAAGCAGCCAAGCTCGAGAGAGCACTAAGGACCCCTCCTTTCAACCCCAAACTTCCCAAATATTCTCTGTCAATGAAAGAGGAAAACCTGTATGTTCAGAAATTATTTTCCCAGAGGGAGGAGCTCTGAATTTCTTTCATTAGCTGAGCTGCTGCTCCCATGCACTCCGATGCATAACCTTGTCCTCTTCCTCCCGCAGCTCTGAGACAACACCTGACTTTCCAAACCACTTCCTGGAGACCCTTCTGCAGACAAAGGACACTGAGCCAGACCTTCCCCCTCCAGGTAGGGAACCCTTGTGTCTTTGTGTACGGTGCAGAAGAAGGGATTACGAGGAAGGGGTGGCCAAGGCCAAGGAGACAAGTGGATGTTGTTGGAAGATGGCAGCAGCCTTCCCCAGAGATTCCCTCCAGATGTACTGAACAGCCTCATTGGCAAGGAAGTGGGAGACCAACACCTCTGGAGAGCAACAGGTTGAAGAAGGAGAGAAAGTGTGCAAAAGCTGAATGCCAAAGTCCCTAGTTCATTAAGCCCCTCCAGGGTGGGTTGCAGTGGTGGTATTCTACCAGTTTGGCCCGATTCTGGCGAGCCGGTAGCAGCAATGAGCAGCGGAGACCAAACCACTTCTCTCCGCCGCACTGCTGTGGGGCCCACCCACACTCACCTTTATCCGCTGAATTTGAAGCGCAGCTAATTTGCGCAGCAGAGGAGAGGGCTGCGTGGCAGCTGCTGAGGCGACTGGGAGAGTACAGGCTTGCAGGAGGTGAGTTAGAACGCCTCCGCACCTGTGTAAAGTGCTCATTTGGCACACACGTGCACGCCAAGCACACCCACCAAGCCACCCCCACCGAACCGGTGGCAAAAATATTTGAATCCCACCACTGGGTTGACCTTGTTAAGCCTGGTCCCTCAACCAATGTTAAGGAAACATGCTAAACAGAATGTGCAGCGTTAGTCAGTTCGGCAGACAGATAAATGTGTGAGATAAGTTTGTATGTTAGTTAACATTCAGTAAAAAAAACCAGATACGCTTGTGCTATCAAAAATATAGTTTATTCCATTATGATTCATAGCATAGTCAAATAACGGTCCATTAGTCATGTATCATTTCAGTCAGTCCATTCGGGGATACTCAATTCACAAAGTCCGTGTTGAATATTCAATGTCAGTTCACTTACAATAAATCAATCCGTATTATCTCTACTCACCGTTGAGAAAAATCAACGCTCTTTTCTCCCGTTCCAGTAGGAGAAAAACGCAGTCATCAATCCATCCAGTAATTAGGGATCATTAAGCCAGAGAGAGAGCTGCCCTTATCTTGCTCTTTTTTATGGTGCTTTTACAACCACACCCTTAATTACATTCTTGCAGTTAAAGTTACACACACTTTAACCAACAAACCATGATAACGTATTTATTATTTTACCTAAACCAGTTAGGGTAAACAATGTTATCCCTAACAGACCTTTCTGCATATAATTGAGAGGAATGGGAGGACTTCCTTGGAGCGGTGCAGTGGCCTAGAGGTGAAGCTCTCGCCTCACAATCCGGAGACCGTGAGTTCAATCCTAGGTAGAGGCAGATATTTCTCTCTCTGGGCACAATTGAGAATAGATCTGCTGAACAAAATTCCGCATTGGTGACAGGAAGGGCATCTGGCCATGAAACACACTGCTAGTTCCATTCAGTTGCCCAGACTCCACCCCGCAAGGGATTATGGGGTTGTTAAAAGAAGGTGATGAATGGAAGGACTTCCTTGATGAGATACCATTGGGTCTCCATGCTCCTTTTCAAATAGTATGGCAGTCTTCCAAGATAGAGTTGACAGGGTTCCTTTCAGCCAACCTGGTCTTCTCTTTCCTAGCTCTGCCTCCAAAGCCACCCAAAGCGAAACCTGCAGCAGTCTCTCTAACCAACGGGAATGGCACAACCCTGCAGGATGCAGAATGGTACTGGGGAGACATCTCCAGGTAAAGGGGGGGGGGACCCAAGTGAGCTCGATTGTAGTCATGGTGGGGGAGGACATGTGGGAGGAATAATTGGGTCAGAATGGGTCTTTTTGGAAGTGGGACAGAAGAGTCTGTTGAGGTTGTCCTCGCTCTGTTTGTAAACTTTTCAGTAGTTAATTCAATTGTAAATGAGTTTGCTAGTCTTTCTTCTGTCAGAAATGGTACTTCCAGGTTATTTTTAGGAAATTGTTTAAAAGAAGAGATTTAGAGCACGGAACATAGAACAATAGAACTGGAAGGTGACTTTGGAGACCTTTTAATCCAACTCCCCCCCCTCAATCAGGAGACACAATTTCAGACAAATAGTTGTCTTAATCATTTGGACCCTGGCAGAAAGTGATGCCCCTTTGTGGATTTTGAGAGTCAGGTGTTCGTTGGCAGTTAAGGTGCCTGGTATTCTCTGTCCCACTTGTCATTTCTTTGGGGCTGTAGAAGAATTGGGTAGAGAGAATGTCACTCTTGGAAGGTCAGGACTGGCACTGGCGTTCGAAGAACAATATTGCAAATCCTGGGTCAAATTCTCAGTGTGCTACAAGTTGCCCCAGTCCCTGTCTCTCCACCCAACTTATCTTGCAGGTGGGATTGTTGTAAGAGTAAAATAAAATCAGAGGGGATTAGCTCTTAGGTGAATATTAGGGAGATGAGTATTAAACAGCAACTAAATGGCGGTTCCAGGTAGGTTGGTGGTGCATATATGCAGTGCAAACACAAACACACAATCTTTTGAGGCTTATTCTGTGAATTCCCCCTTCTTTTCTTGTGTAAAGAGGGAATTTGAACTTTCCTTCTCTTTCTCCCAAGACCTACCTACAATTCTTGGTGCCTTCAAAAGACAGCCATGTAATTTTCTGTTTCTATTGGCCCATGGCTAGCCAGTCGTACCCATTTCCTTCCCTTCCCTTCTCACATAGAGAGTATCAGGAACTAAATAGAGCAGACTCACAGGGTAGAAAGGATACAAGTGTGGACTGGTGTTCTTTCTTTCTTTCTTTCTTTCTTTCTTTCTTTCTTTCTTTCTTTCTTTCTTTCTTTCTTTCTTTCTTTCTTTCTTTCTTTCCTTCCTTCCTTCCTTCCTTCCTTCCTTTTTTTCTTTTTTTCTTTTTCTTTTTTTCTTTCTCTTTTCCTTTCTTTTTTCTTTTCCTTTCTCTTTTCCTTTTCCTTTCTTTCTTTTCTTTTAGCTGAGCTGGCTGCTTTTATATTGTATAAGCAATTGTACTTTACAAATAGATATGGTCACCTGTGTTAAGCAAACTACTCTGGTTGAGAGATTAGCTTTCTAGATGAATCCTGGCACTTACAAGGGCTTCTCCAAACAACATTGCCAAGATGTTCATATAAGTTTGAGTGTATGGAGATTTTAAGTATTGAAACGACCCAAATCTTCCTGCCTCTTTTTTCAGAGAGGAAGTGAACGAAAAACTCAGAGACACTCCCGATGGTACCTTCCTGGTGAGAGATGCTTCCAGCAAGATCCAGGGTGAATATACATTGACCCTCCGGTGAGCCCCAATTTAACTTTGTTGGAGGGTTGATATGATGGAATATGAACCTGGAGAAGCAGGGGGTGGGGGACAGACACACAGAGCTTTCTCAAATAAAGGCCCCGGTTAAGAGTTTGCATAGTTCCAAACTAAAAGGGCGAATGGGAAGGGGCTCAGGGTAGCCACACCATAGAATCTCTCAGGATATAACTAATAGGTTAGAAAATTGTAGCTTTAGATTGGCAAGATTCTGTCCATTAGGTGTAAGTAATAAAGGGTTGGACTTGACTGCATCTCACTGTCTCTTCTCTGGGTTTGGGCTTTAGAGAGGATGAGGATCCAGCCATGCACCTGGGGAAGGAGATAAGGCGGTGGGGTAGTGTGTTACTTCCAAGCCTGGATGACTGAATGTCAGGTCCTCTCTCTCTCTCGACAGGAAAGGGGGAAACAACAAACTGATCAAGATTTTCCACCGGGAAGGCAAATATGGCTTCTCAGAGCCGCTGACCTTCAGCTCTGTGGTGGAACTCATCAACCACTACCGGCACGAGTCCCTGGCCCAGTACAATGCCAAGCTGGACACTCGGTTACTGTACCCGATCTCCAAGTACCAGCAGGTGAGAGATGGTTGTTACTCACTGTACACCAACGGAATGGGCCTCTGTCAGAAACAGGATGCCAAATCACCTGAGCACTTCCTGAGTGGAAGGAAGTGGTCTGATCTGAAGTGGGTAGAGATGTTGATTATGGTTGCTAAGTGAAATGTCTTTCTCAAGCAGTAATCTGATGCTGGATTTTAAGAACTGAAGTAGAAGATAACTATCTCCATCTTCGGTTTGGTGTACGGCTCATTGGAGGACACAGCGGGTCCATGGTCCAAATGAGACTTTGTGCTGGATTTATGATCCAAAGGTTTTGCAAATTCAGAGGGGATTTTGGCTCCTATCAACTATGCCCCAAAGGTGCTTTTTCAAGAGGAAACAGGACTTCCTGGTTTTTATTTGAAGATGTTTTGCTTCTTCATAAAAGCATGGCACATCCAAAGAGAACAAACCCATCAGGACAAGATTCAGCAGTCCATGTGCATTTAAAAGAGAAAAGTCACTCCAAAGACCATTGGTTTGAAATAGGTATCAAAGAAGCCATCTGTGTCAAAATTGAGTAGCCCTCCATCAACAGAAGGGCAGGAATACGACACTACCTATCTCCAGTCTACAACACAGTCCTTTCAGCAGTCCCAAAAAGGCTCTACACCCATTTGCACTATTCAGGTGACCTTGATGACACAGATAAACTTCCAGATGGCCCTAACAGCTCTTTAAAAGAATGCAAATGACCAGCTGTCTGCAAGGAGTATAAATCCTTCCATTTCCCCACCATCCAGTCAGACCTGAAGAAGCTTCTTGGATGAGAAGCAAAACATCTTCAAAGAAAAACCAGAAAGTCCAGTTGCCTCTTGAAAAAAATCATCTTTGGGACAACCATGACCTGAATAATTAAGAAACTCCATAGACACTCCTTACCAGTATCAACAAGTTGAGGTAGCTGAAGCAAAGCCTCCATATCTAGCAGCAGTCTGTCTTTGTCAACTAATTGTGCAGAAGAAGCAACATGAAGGGGGGAAAAATGGTTTCCTAGATTTATGTGCTTCCCTACGCCGTTTCTTTACTACCCTCGCTGCCTTCTCTTTGGAAAGAGAATGCTGCTACAGCTGCTAAATTTAAAAAATGGATTTTGATTAATATATCAGACATTCGGCAGCAATTAACCACGGCAGTCTTAGATGCTCACTGTCCCAGCAACCTGGAGGTATTATGTGCAACTATTTCCATTATTCCTACATTTGGAAGGCAGCAGACTTGAAAAGGCTGTCTTTGGTGACCAGGCATTAATCTTAAAATTAATCAATGGAAGAATTGGTCTGCTGGCCTCACTAATTTACCAAAAAGACCATGGGAAGGGCGGAATACGCAGGCAATTCTCTGTTGGAACAAAGAAGGGAAAAGTGGCTTTCTCTGAACTGAAGAGGAGCCAAGAATCTTAAAACCCAGGAAGGTTGAATTACAGAAAGTTGCCAGCTCTGCTTTTCCCAGAGCAGTTAAGCTAACTGTCTTAAGGAGGCTTTCTTTCTTTAAAGAGAAACTTGGCAAAATATTTTGGAGTGTCTTGCTTTGGGGGAGGATGCTCCTCATGAACGTCTCTCGTATCATTTCCAGGGATGGTAACAGCCATTCTCTTAATCCTTTGTTCTGTTTTGGCAGGACCAAGTGGTGAAGGAGGACAGTGTGGAGGCAGTTGGGGAGCAGCTGAAAGTCTATCACCAGCAGTACCAGGACAAGAGTCGAGAGTACGACCTTCTGTACGAAGAATACACACGCACCTCGCAGGTACTTAAAGCCTGCCCACTTTAAACCTTCTTTAAAGACTGCAGGTAGTCCTTGACCTACAACCTAGTCAAGCATCTAGAACGGGTGTCAAACTCAAGGCCTGGGGCCCGGATCTGGCCTGCAGGGTACTTAGATCTGGCCTGCAGGGCTGCTCTGGAAATAATGAAGGACCAAACCGTGTGGTGCCTCTGCCAGCCAAAACGGCCCTCCCAAGCTCTGTTTTCACTGGCAGAGGATTACAGGAGGCCGTCGCAGCTGAAAACGGAGCTCCGGAGCCTGTTTTTGCTGGCAGAGCGCTCGGGCCACCAAAGGTGCCCCCCAACATAAGTGATATCATGCTGGCCACCCCATCCTGGCCACGCCCACCCCAGCCCCCCAAGGTCAAACACAACCCTGATGCAGCCCTCAATGAAATCGAGTTTGACATCCCTGATCTAGAACAGCGGTCTGGATCTCCAACCTTTCTGGCATTGAAGACCGGGTGGGGGAGAGGGGATGGTTCAGCACAAGTGGCGGGTGAAGAAATGGAACTGCACGCGCTCGCTGGCCTGCTGCATGCGCATGTGGAACTACACGCCCGCCCACTGTTTTTGCAGCCCAGTTCTGAACAGGCCAGGGCTCAAGGGTTGGGGACTCCCTAGTCTAGAACTTGGTTTGTTTATGACAGACCTTCTAGGGCCGTGATGGCAAACCTATGGCACGCATGCCATAGGTGGCACGCAGAACCCTCTCTGCGGACATGCCAGCTGTTGCCCCAGCCCAACTCCACTGTGCATGTGCCTCCCGCTGGCCAGCTGGTTTTCTGGTCTCTGCCATACATGTGTAAGGGGATGTGGGTGCATGTGTGGGAGTGGTGGGGCCCCCCCCCCGCCCCATTTTTGGCCTGGAAGGCCTCCTGCACCAACCTTGAAGCAAAAACGGCATGCCCCTTTTTGGGCCTCGAAAGCTTCCTGCAACCTGGAAGCCAAAAATCGGCGCATGCATGGGTTGGCTTTCATATTGCATTTTAGTATTGGGCACTTGGCACCAAAAAGGTTAGCCTCCACTGTACTAGGGAATTCTTACAATCCGGATTCATACCTACAATCTGTTAGGAATATAAGTCACCTAATAGATATTTGGGTTAGAAATATATAAACCAGGATAAACATTTTAAAACTGTATCTTTAGGAAAATGCAAAACTGTAATTAAGTGTAGTTTCTCAAACGGCCATAAGATGGAGCCAGAAACCTGGTTTGTCTTCGTCTTAGTCTCAGAAGAGAGTGTGAGTGTATCTGTTTCCTTCTGTTGGAAAGTATTGCCATTCCTCCATTTCTTCTAATTGACTGATATTACTGGATTTGATGTAAGTCTGATACTGAACTGTTTTTGACACTGGAATTTGTTATTGGATTATCCCTGGATTGAAAAACTGACTGATTTACCTGTGAATGACTTTGGACTGCTTATCTTGAACTTTGCTTAAACCTTTCTGGAAGTAAAAAAGTACATTTACTGTACAGTATATCTGTGTTCTGTGTATTATTCAAACACTTCCCTGAAATACGTCTCCGTGTATGCGCTCATTCTCCTAATGGGGAATTACCCCAACACAACCGTTCCCCACCGCCACCTGCAGTCACATGACCGAACTTCAGGCACTCACGTGACTGTAGGTAGCGGTGGGGAACGGTGGGATACAGCAGCCAGTCAGCATTTATGATCATTTGCAGCATCCCACTGTCACATGAATTACGTTTTACAATAGTTTCGCCAAAAACCTGCACTTACTTCTGGTTTGGGGCAAAACTGCACCCCTAGCAAGCCATGGGTGGCTTAACAACCGCTGCAAAAACCAACCCTATCACTGTCACTGTCACTGTCACTTTTACTTTTTTTCTTTTTGCTATGTCAATCCTTTTTATTGGTTCATAATATAAATTACAAAAATACAAAAGCATATAATAGGGGGGAAAGAGAAAAGTATAGTGAAGAAGGGAAAAAAAGGCATTGATTTCTCACTTTAGACAGTAGAATAAGAAGTAACATCGGACCTCAACTGTTCACTTTTACATACTGTAGTAGTATCAGCTAGCCATTTCTATAACAACAGGTCTATCTAATTAGTAAAACCTCAAATCAAAGTTTCATTTTTCCCTCCACCTCAAGCACAAAGTCCAGAAACGGTTTCCAAGTAGAAACAAAAGTACCTGTGTTGTTTTTTTTCCCTTTGTATCAAAGCAGTCAGTTCAGTCATCATAATTTACACCTGTGACAGGTGGGCTCTGTTACAGTTGTTCAGGACCACCTGTACCTGCTACTTATTTATGATGGATTTCCATAGTACTTCCTCCTGACTTCATCGTCCTCTTTCTCCCTCCTGCTCAGGAATTGCAAATGAAACGGACGGCCATCGAGGCCTTCAACGAAACCATCAAGATCTTTGAAGAGCAGTGCCAGACGCAGGAGAAATGCAGCCGGGACTACGTGGAGCGCTTCCGGAGGGAGGGGAATGAGAAGGAGGTGCAGCGGT
>BHEV01067887.1:253-25970 GCA_004319985.1 Emydocephalus ijimae | reverse complement strand
AACTCCTGGCCAATGCCTTCATCCACACGATGCCTGGATGTCCATCGTGCAACATTTTTAATACCCTATGTTGCAATTTCTTCGGGATTACAACTCTGTCTCCCCACACGATGCAGCCCTTTTGGGAGAATAGCTCTGTTGTCGATTCCCAAATGGCTTGAACATGTCATTGGTTGCGCTGACCGGCCAACCCCGTTCCACCCAGCTGAGGACTCGTGCCAAAACAGGGTCCTTTTTTGTTTCTAAGGCGATGTCTCGAGCGGTCAGCGGCGGTGATTTGAGGGTTTCGATTTGCAATACGGCTAAGGTTGGAGCTGTGTCCTCTATGACGTCTGGTAGTGGAGAGCGGCTCAAAGCGTCAGCGTGGGGAATGGTTTTCCCCGGGCAGTGTTGCAATCAGTAATCGTAGGCAGCTAAAAATTCTGACCAACGTGTCATTCTTGGTGATAAGATATGGGGAGTTGGTTTGTTTCCGGCCAAAATACCAAGTAGCGGCTTGTGGTCTGTAATTATGGTAAAGGGTCTCCCATACACATATTCATGGAAACATTTAATTGCGGATACAATAGCGAGAGCCTCTTTATCAAGTTGACTCTAGTTTTTTTCAGTCTTAGACAAAGTTCTCGAAAAGAACGCAATAGGTGCCTCATTCCCATTTGGTAGGACATGATTTAAAATGGCTCCCACTCCAAATGGTGAGGCATCACAGGTAACCGTCAAGGGTAGAGTCTCATTGTATTGCATTAATACAGCATCGGAGGTTAAGAGGTCTTTTATTTGTTGGAATGCCCTTTCTTCACGCCATCCCCAGACCCAGGAAGCCTTTTTGTCGAGAAGTCTATGTAGGGGCTCAGCTACAGTTGCCTTCTGGGGCAAGAAGATGTTATAAAAGTTAATGAGTCCCAGGAAGGCTTGGAGGTCTGTCTTATTCCTAGGTTTCGGGGCGTTTTTGATTGCGGTTAGTTTTTTTTCGGTGGGGTGGATTCCCTGTCTGTCGAGAAGGTATCCTAGGAACTCCACTCTCCCCATACAAAGTTGACACTTGTCCCTTTTTACCTTCAGACCAGCGTCTTTAAATTTCTGTAGAACTTTTTGGAGTCATTGTACTAATAACTAACTCTTTAGCGGGGGCAGCTATTAGGACGTCGTCAAAATAAGGCACGACGCCTTTTATGCCTTGTAATAGTCTCTCCATTAAACTTTGGAAAATGCCAGGCGCCACGCTTATTCCGAATTGGAGTCTATTGCACTTGAAGGCGCCTCTATGTGTAACTATTGTCTGGGCTTCTGCAGTTGTCGCGTCTACAGGTAGTTGCTGGTACGCCTGAGCTAAGTCCAATTTTGCAAATATTTTTCCGCCACCCAGGGAATGAAGAAGGTGTTGGACCACCGGTACTGGGTAAGCGCTCTGTTGAAGAGCATGATTTAGGGTGGCCCAGTAATCCCCACAAATTCTTAACGAACCATCCTAGGATTTACTTCTGGATCAACGAAATGCTTGCCAAAGCTAACTATTTTCATAAAGCTGGGTACATGCTTGATTCTGGGGGTTCTCTCCCACCATGAGGGCCACCTTTCACCAGCTTCTCCTGGAAAACTGTCCCAGCCACTTTCTGCCTGGTTTGCCATTGACAGCCACCCTCTGCATAGTCTACCACTGGTGGCTTTTTGATAGGTCTTTTAATGTGATTTCTCCACCGTGCCATGCCTGGCCTTTCCTGTCAAATCCAGCGCTGGAGTTTTCTTAGGCCTTCTCCTGCTGGGCCATACAAGATTCTGGCTGGTGGACACCCATTGGGCTTCTTTATATCTTGCTTCTAGAGCTGCAGCTTCAAGTGATGTTTTATTTTGGCTTTTTAGCTCTCTAGCGCCATCCCCCAACTCAAAGAGGGGTCTTTCTGCTCTCTGCATGAAGAAGCAGCACATCACTCATTTTCACTCTCTCCCACTGTAGTATAGGAAGTTGGCACCCACCCCTCTCCTAGAAAAATGAAATATCCTGGGAAATATTAAAAAGGCAGAATATTTCCCCTCAAAAGAGTCGAAAATCAGAAGCAGAAACTCACCTCAGAAGCAGAAGCTCACCCCCACCTTTTAATTTCACCCCCACCTTTGTTAATGGATGGGCCATTAAGGCCTGGGCCAGAACACTTTACATAACAAATATCTCCAGGTAAAACTATAGCAATTGCCCAAAGCCTTTTCAATGCATCATCATCCAGCAAGGCTCAACCAAGCTTGGAACTCAGGACAGCCTACAGAGTTGCCCCTGCATGGCCCAATGGGAGTCTGACAACCAATCAGAATACAAGCTCAAATTCAAATCTCAACAGAAGGTATAAAACCCAGGCACTTCAGCACCTCAGCATTTTCTTGATCTCTTCCTTCACATTGAAACATGTGATCATCCTTCCTTTTCACTCTGGAGCTCCAGGCCATGTGGTTCTGTCCACCATTAAACCCTCCAAACAGCCTCCATGTTTCCAATGTCTTTTTCCCCACTCGGAACTGAACCCAGAAGGATATTTCTTCCAACAGTAGTAAAAGAAAACCTCTCTTGCTGTCTCTAATGAGCTATCAGGCCTTCCATATCTTGCCAGCGATGTTCTGGCTTGCACAAAAGCCTAAACACTTTAAACTTTCAAGTTCAACCAGGGATCTCCAACCATGGCAACTTTAAGCCTTGGCAGACTTCAACTCCCAGAATTCTTCAGCCAGTCCACCAAGGGTTAAAGCTGCCAAAGTTAGAGACCCCTGGTTTAAAGAAGCATACAGGTAGTCCTTGACTTACAACCATAGCTCATACCAGAATTTCTGTTACTAAGCAAGGTGGTTGTTAATTGAGTCACGCCTGATTTTAAGATCCTTTTTGCCACAATTAAGCAAATCACTGCAGTTGTTAAGTGAATTAGGCTGTCATTAAATGGATCCGGCTTCTCCCATTGAATTTGTTTATCAGAGGCTGGCTGAGAAAGTCGCAAATGGCAATCACATGAACTCAGGATGTTGCATCTGTCATAATGACATGCCAGTTGCCAACCACCCAAATTTTATTTATGTGACTGTAAGGATGCTGTGACAATTGTAAGTGCAAGGATTTGTTGTAAGTCACTTGTTTTTCCAGTGCCATTGCTAAACAAATGTTCATAAGTTGAGGATTACCTATAGAGAGTCACTGTATTTGTATTTGGCTACCAGAGTTTGGCTGCAAAAATGTGCACAATTACTAGAGGGCAGGAAAAATAAGATTTATTTATTTTTTGTTCTTAGAGCCGCACACATAAATATAAATACAAATATAGTGGTATTTATTGTCACTGTGTTTTTTGTCACCCAAAAAACTAAAGAACTTACAATTAACTTCAGAAGGTAAAGAGATGTACATTTACCATTATACATAAATGGTGAGGAGGTGGAGAGGGTTGTAGCTTTAAATTTCTGGGCACTTATATCTCAGAGGATCTCTCATGGACTATGAATGTTAACATGCTTGTAAAGAAGGCACAGAAGAGGCTGATAAATATATCTCAGCATCTACTTCTGTCCTATCACTGCAGCACCATTGAGAATGTCCTGACATACGGCATTGTTGTATGGGAGCAGCTCTGTAGCGGACAAAAAAGCTCTACAGAGAATCATTAAAACTGCCCAGAATATCATTGGGCTCCAGCTACCAGCCCTGGATGACATCTTCGCATCTCGCGGTTGCACAACATATTCAGAGACTCTTCCCATCCTGCTTACAATCTTTGTGAACTGTTGCCTTCTGGCAGAAGATACAGAACAATTAAAACTTGGACCACACGTTTTCTGAATAGTTTTTAATCCCAGAGCTTCACTTAACAATGAACTTAAGGACTACCATCAGTAAGCTGTTGGGCAGTATTACTTGGTCTGTTGTGTGGAGGCTTGTGTGTTTTTAGAAGGCAAGGAGTTTTGGCAGGTGGGGAGGTGTTTGGGGATTGTCATGTGTGTGTGCATGTTGAGTCTGGTCTCTGGGTGTTATATGAATTTCGTTGTATGTATACTGTCTACAATGACAATAAAGAATTCAATGATTATAAAGAGCAATACTTCATTTCAGAAAGCTGTCTGTTAGATTTATTTATTTTTGGTTTTCTCCTTGAATTTTCCTTTCTGTAACAAAGTTAAAACAGAAACAATTAATTTTTAAAGCTCCTTACGAACCTCCTTCAGATTTGCCCATTTTTGAGGTTGGTCCTTAATTTTATTCCAAGAAGATGGAATAAAAGATCCTCTCGTTTGGGAGAAATGTGTTGTTTACAAGATATATTTAACACAGAATATTTACAAATGTGAAACATTACATGGGATGCATTTGTAGATCATTATTTAAGTTGGTTGTTGTTCAATTTAGGAGCTGGAGGAAAGTTGGCATCAAAAAATTGCTGCAGAAATGAACCTCTCAGAAACAGCATTCATCAGAAAACTGCACCCCACAGATGACTTCACCAAAAGTAAATAATGGTTTGTGTGTTTAAATATAGCTTTGCTGAAAGATGAATTATTAGAGGCACTTTTGAAAAAGGAGTTATTGTGTTGTTGTGATAGATTATGAGATGAAGGAGAAGATTCTATCCTGTAGCTGAATGGCATCCATAGAAGATTCAAGAAATTGCAGATAGTGGGTACAGCTGTCAAATCAAATCAAAGTCCCTCCAATTTATATTCATATGCCATCATACTCATAGGTTGTTGTTGTGGGGAAAATAGGAGATAGCGATATTAGGCATGTTCACTGCCACAAGTTGACATAGAATAGAATAGAATAGAATAGAATAGAATAGAATAGAATAGAATAGAATAGAATAGAATAGAATAGAATAGAATAGAATAGAACAAAACAAAAAGGGCAGGTTGAAATATTGACACAAAAAGTACAAAAAGAACCTGGAATTTGCCTGTCATCTCTTTTTGATACCTCTTCCCTGTAGACATTGCTGCTATACTCATGAACTACTGAAATTAGAAAAAGTTGCCCAACTTTCTGTTCTGAAAATTGTTCCTTATTGGAATACCACTTTTCAAAATTCCTTGGGGCAGTTCCTTCTACCAGATGCCTTTGAACATTCGGATTTTTCTCTCTTAACCAGTGGTGGTATTCAAATTTTCTTACTACCAGTTCTGTAGGCATGGCTTGGTGGGCATGGCAGAGGAAGGATACTGTAAAATCTCCAGTCAGAGGTGGGATTTGCTGGTTCTCTGAACTACTCAAAATTTCCACTACTGGTTCTCCAGAACTGGTCAGAACCTGCTGAATATCACCTCTGCTCTTAACATATTATTAAAATTGTACTTAGCCTTTCTGTTTCTTTCAGCATAGAATAGAATAGAATACTTTATTGGCCAAGTGTGATTGGACACACAAGAAATTTGTCTTGGTGTAAATACTCTCAGTATACATAAAGAAAAGGTACATTCATTAAGAATCAAGAATCATAATGTACAACACTTAATGGTAGTCATAGGGTATAATCAACAATCAAATCATACTAGGAAATAGTCAATATAAATCGTAAGGATACAAGCAACAAAGTTACAGTCCTACAATCACAAGTGGGAGAGGATGGGTGATAAAGAGTGATGAGAAGATTAACAGTAATAGTAGTGTACACTTTGGAAATAGTTGGACAGTGTTGAGGGAATTATTTGTTTAGCAGAGTGATGGCTTTCAGGAAAAAACTGTTCTTGTGTCTAGTTGTTCTGGTGTGCAGTGCTCTATAGCATTGTTTTGAGGGAAGGAATTAAAACAGTTTATGTCTGGGATGTGAGGGATCTGTAAATATTTTCACAGCCCTCTTTTTGACTTGTGCAGTATACAGGTCCTCGATGGAAAGCAGGTTAGTAGTAATTGTTTTTTCTGCAGTCCTAATTATCCTTGAAGTCTGTGTCTGTCCTGTTGGGTTGCAGAACCAAACCAGACAGTTATAGAGGTGCAGATGACAGACTCCATAATTCCTCTGTACAACTGGATCAGCAGCTCCTTGGGCAGTTTGAGCTTTCTGCGTTGGCGCAGAAAGAACATTGTTTGTTGTGCTTTTTTGATGATGTTTTTGATGTTAGGTGTCCATTTTAGGTCTTGTGATATGATAGAACCTAGAAATGTGAAGGTCTCTACTGTTGATACTGTGTTGTCTAGTATTGTAAGAGGTGATAGTATGGGAGGGTAATTAATAATAATTAATAATAATTGCCATAATTAAAATGGAGCATTTAAAAGAGTACAATCAATACATTCAAATCAAAATAAAACAAATCAAAATTGAAATATAAATATCAATTTTAATTTTTTTTATTTAATATTTTATTCAATATCATTAAAATCAACGCATAGTTGAAAGCTGTGGAAGAAATGCATTTTTGCTATTTTTCTAAATACTGAGCTTCAAATGCATGTCTCTATGGAGGGTCTTCTATAAATGGAGGATCTCACGGGAGGGGGCTTTTTCCCGTATACCATGTAGAGAAATTAGAGGCAGAGGGAGGATCTCTTGGAAATGCCTTTGCTATTGACAAAATTAACTCAGCAGGAGAAGTGATTCTCTGGATGACCAAGTCGTAAATCAGCAGCAGTTCTTTCCATCCAGACATTACATGACTCCTGTTCCTCGGACTAGGTAACCGCCTGGCCACTGCAGTTTGCACCAGTTGAAAATTCTGCATAGTTTTCAAGGGTTATTCCTTGGAGAGAATGCTGTGGTAATCCAGGCAGATGGTCTCCAAATCTACTCAGCAGCTGGCCCGTTTACCATATTGTACAACATGCTCCTTCCACCTGCAGATTCAGTCAATAGACCCCTCTGAAACTGCAAATCTACTCTTTTCTTGCTGTGTGTGTGAACCCTAATCGAACGATTCTTTTAGTTTTCTCCACATCACCAGAACCTCCCCCTTATTTTTGCTTAACTTCAGCTTGTTCTTCCTCATCCTGCCCATTTTTGAGATATGGCAGTCTTGAAGGATACTGGTTGTTTCCTTGGCGTTGGGTGGTAAGAAATACAAGATTCACTGCACCCTTACTACAAACTCCAAATGACCTCCCCCCTGCCCCCCGCAGATTCATATGGATATTAAACTATACAGGAAAACTATACAGATTATAGGATTCAGTGGGAGATTTCAGGGCAATGCTCTAGATATCAAACAATGACTTATGCAAAACCCAACCTGGCCCCAAAGACCCCTTCCCCCAAAACGTGTGGTTTTCCACAGAGACTGGCTCCTGTCACGTTACAAACCACTCAGAGTCACATCGGTGAGATATATAAATTTGATTTTTAAAAGGTAGCTATTCCATTAGTGTAGAATGTCTTTTTATGCACCCCCAATTAAAGTCTACAAAATTAACTGGATTTCTTAAATAGCTTCGAATAGGTCGCTTGGGTGGGGTGGGGTGATCTTTTCCTGTGTGTACCTTGTGGATTACCTGATCATCTTTAGAGGCATTTTTCAAATATATGATGCTTTTTCAGAATGTCGTTCCTAAAGAAATGACCTCGAAGCCAGTCTTTAATTTTCTTCATTGTATTTTTCTACTTAAAAAAAAAAACATTTGAGTTTTCTGTTCCTTGTACCATTTTGCTTTCTTTTTTAAAAAAAATTCTGCTGTTGAAATGTCATTTCAAATAAGAGTGATTCATGAGCATCCTCTTTCAGGTTCCTGTTTTGGATTAAGATGGTTTACACCTACAAATGAAGTCCCTCTGTGTGGCCATGCTACACTTGCATCCGCTGCTGTATTATTCCATAGGAGTAAGTGCTATTTAACCGTTCGTAGTTTGACCCAATTCATGTTTTTTTTAACCACCTTGACAGTTATACATTTCTGATTTTAAAAACAGAAAATATGAATCCCACCCTCACTTTCATAACTCTTAGTGGAGAATTAAAGGCCAGGCAAGCAGGAGATGAGATTGTCTTGGATTTGCCACTTTACTTCACTTCTCCACAGGTTAGCTTTACGTGGTACCTTTTGAAAATTTCTTTGAAAAGTAAAAGGCACACATAATTTTCATATTACTTTTATTTTTTAAATCTAGGATTTCCAGGAAGTAGAAGAGTTGGTAAAGGTAATTTACCCAGCTTCCCCCCCCCATTGTATTGATCACCCTTCCTTAGGTTTTCTCACTGTCAAATTCTTCCGACCTGTGAAATTTAATCCCCAAGCTAAATGAAAACAACGTCTAAGTATGCTACAAACGAAGTGAGAAATTAAATATTAAATGGCTAATTTAAATCTGAATTCAGCCTCAAAAGCTGTAAGATGATGGGTAAGGAACTGCATCTAAATCCCAACCCTTTTGTATTGCATGCGGATGATACTATTAATTTAAATATTATGGCTGTGATTGATCTCCCTTTTTAATGCATCGGGTAACATACCAGAAAGTGCACTTCACTTTTAATAAAACAGTGAATAGAAATTCTACATGGAACCTTTCTCCTTAGCAATAGAAGTCAGCCAAGGGTGCCTGCAGGGTATATCCAAAAGGAAACTGTATCTCTATACATATGCCACACACACAAAAAACAAGATAAAGCCTTGATCACATCATCTCAACCCCATCTCGCCTTTTGAAACATGCTCTGCAAATATCCCCGAATTCGGTTCTAAGGACTAGGGTTGACGTGTTGAGAGTGTTCCAATATTTAAGGGGCTGCCACAAACAAGAGGCGGGTCAATCTATTCTACAAAACACCTGAAGGCAGAAGAAGATGAGGTGGATGGAAAATAATCAAGGAGAGAACCAACCTAGGACAAAGGAGACATTTCTGGACAACGAAAACACTTAATCAGTGGAACAACTTGCTCTCAGAAGTTGTAAATGCTCCAACACTGGAGGCTTTTAAGAAGAGAATGGACAACCATTTGTCTGAAGTGGTATTTCCTGCCTTAGCAGAGGGTTGGACTAGAAGACCTCAAGAGTCTTCCAACTTTGTTATTCTGTTACTGTTGGCATTAAAAAGTCTTCCTGATGTTCTTGGGGAGTCTCTGATTGGTGACCGTTGGAGGTTTAGCAAAGAGCTTAAATCATGGACTGGAGTTAAGGCAAATCCAGACTTCAGGGAACAGGGATAAAACTGGCGTTGCCAAGCATCGGATATAATATAGATTTAGAAGGATGGGAAAAATTATGGAGCACAAACTATAAATTAACAACATCTTCGACATATAAAGAAAATCTATATAAAATGTTTTACTGGTGGCATCTAGCTCCAATAAGATTGGCTAAGATATACCCTAATACAAGCCCAAAATGTTGGAAGTGTCAACAAGCTAATGGTACTTTCTATCATATGTGGTGGTTATGCTCCGAGGTGAGGGCCTATTGAACTAAAATTAAAAATTGGTTGCAGGAAATTACAGGATACCAAATTGAAGCTAAACCAGAACTCTTCCTATTAGGAATAATTAAAGATCAATATCCAAAAAAGATAACATATATTATCTTACATGTTCTAATAGCAGCCACGATAGCTTTCGCACAAATGTGGAAAAGCCCCAACATTCCTAAAGAGGACTTAGTCCAGCAAAAAATAATGGAATATGCGGAAATGGACATCTCACGTTAAAAATGAAAGAAAAGGTGGACTCCAAGTACTATTCAATCTGGCACAAATGGAATGAATGGGTAGAGAATAGATGTAAGAAATAAGAAGAGGAGATTAACTGTAAGAGACCTTAAGAAAATGATTTGTAGATATGTAAACTATATAATAGAACTAACTATAGCTGGAAGATAAGTTATTGGTGGATGTATATTAATTATATTAGGGCTTATAAGATAATAATACTTGTAGATGTCAAAATGCTGTTGAAAAAGTGAATATGATTTGAGCTGTATTGGTGGAAAACACAATAAAAATTTATTAAAAAAAACTGGTGTTGCCAGGTGTAGTAAAAAGCTAATGAAGAAAAGCTTGCTATGTGGACGTGAGAAAAATATACTAGTAGCTCTCTTTGGCTCACTCTGTCCCATTTTATCACTAGGCAGCAGTGGGGGATATGAACATTCAAGAGGTCCGTTATTCTCCTGACACAAAAAAGCTACTTATCTGTCTCAGTGAGGTGTATGAAAGGTATGTACATTTCAATTGCACATTTCTTTAAATGATTGCTGTGAGTTTATGCAGTCTCGTCATCTCCCTTCCTTAGTTGATTTCCTTCATTTCTTTGATTTTGCACAAGCTATGGGAAAGGACATTCCTTTTACCTCTCTGTTAATTTTTGTTTTGCTCACCTTGCTCCAGCTTGATGCCCTCCAGATGTTTGGACTACACCTGGCCCTTCTCAACTGGTTGGGAATTCTACTTTCTGGGGATTCCTAGTCCATTTAGGACAGGGGTACCCAACTTTGGCAACTTGCAGACTTATGGACTTCAATTCCCAGAATTCCCCAGCCAATTCTAGGAGTTGAAATTCACAAGTCTTCAAGTTCACAAGGAGTTGAAATTCACAAGTCTTCAAGTTCACAAGGAGTTGAAATTTACAAGTCATTGGACACCCCTGATTTAATGGATACCACACTGGGGAATCCTGTTTTGGACAATCTTCTTATTACTGGCCTTCTTTTCTTCTACCCTTAATATTTTGGTTTCAGATTTATATTTTGCGTGTAAAATGGGCCAAGAGTCAGAGCTAAAGCTTACAATGACCATTGGTATTATAGTAATTAAAATTCAATATTCTTCAGTTCATCGTTCTGATTGGTATTTTTAGTTTTGCATTTTCAAGAGTGTAGACATCTGTTTTGAGTCCTTAACGGTGAATGTTTATTACCAAGGTATGATCTAGAGAAATTAAAAGTGGATCCCCAACGTCTTTTGCTGGCTGACAAGACCGGAAAAATAAAAGGAGTAATAATCACAGTTAAAGGAGATCATCATAAAAATCATGGCAGCTATGATTTTTACTCTCGTTATTTTGCACCATGGAATGGCATTTCTGAAGATCCTGTCACAGGTAAGTTTGTGTATGGAAAGCTTTTCCTATTTTTATTAGATATTATTAGATAATTAAACTGTTATTGTTAAGGTGCCTTAGGACTGTTTGATCAGGGGTCCCCAGCCACCGGGCCCTGGACCGGTCCTGGTCCATGGATCATTTTGTACCAGGCTGCCTATTTTGCTTGGGCAAAAAAAAAAAGGTTGGGGGCTACTGTGTTTGATGACATATTTTTGAGGTAATATGATTATTTTCCCCCTTTGCTATGTACATGGTAAGGTTGCGCAGCAGTTTGGAAATAATGCAGAAAAAGCATTTTGGAGCCCACAGAAGTTTGAATGTAACCCCTGCCTGCAACTGTTTAAAGCCATCGTGTGTTTTCCATGATGGTACCCTGTGGAGCATTCACACGATCCTGGAGAGAGACATGGCAGTTTTGATGAATTTAAGAGAAAGAGGGCTGCAGGCATCCAAAGCACAATTTTGGAACTGAATCTGAAGCATTGCCCAACTCTAGCGCTTAGTCTATGTTGCGGTTCGCCGGCAGCCAGTGCACACGGCTGAGGTATAGGACAGTGAGGACGAAAGGGGACCAATCAGGGAGTCAGGCGAGAACTTGGATGAGGGTCTTGTGTCCGATGCAGGGATGGGGCCAGGACCATCTAGGAGTGGGGTGCTGCCTTTGGAGCCTTCGGAGCCTGGCAGCAGCAAGGCAGAGGACCCAGGGGAGCCTGTTCCACAGTGAGCATGTGCACAGAGCTGCTAGAAGGCAAGAAAAGCTGAAGCAGAAGGGGCGACTCGGGAATAAGGCTGGGAGGTGATTTGCCCCTCCCATAAGGGATAAACGTCAGACCTCAATGACGAACGCTTTGCAGGAAGCAAAGTAGTTCGATAGATTCTGAAGCTCTGTGTATTTTGGTTGGTTTTTTTCTGGGACTTTGGTTGGTTTATGTTATAATTAATTGGACTTCTGTTTTTTGGCAGCATTCTACAGCACTGAAAGGCGTGCTCTTATCTGGGGGAACTGTTTATAATTAGTTCTGGCAGAGAATGCAAGTAATTCCCAGCGTTGCATTAAAATAGGTTTTGCTTTTAAAATAAGTTTGTGTTTCATTAAGTTTGACAAAGCCTGGGTCAGAACAGTTGATGAATAAGTGGGTGTCTGGGAATTCTTAAAATGAGTATCAGAAAATTGGCAATACTACTGATGTGTCTTGTAGCCTTTAACAGCCTGGTGCCTTCTGAAAGTGTTAGATTAAAAGTCTACCTGGCCAGGGATGATGCTGTTATAACCCAACACACATTCATGAAAATGTCCTTGAAACAGTTTTGATCCATTGAGAATGGTGGGATTACAACACAGAATGGGAGACTAACCATTCAGAAATACAGCAAACAATTGAGGGAACATTTCCACTGTATGTATTTTGTTTGTTAATTTATTTTACTTTATTGTCATTGCACCCTGTACAATGAAATTAAATACCATCTTCGGTGTACATTATGACTGTGAAAATAAACACAAACACACATCCTTCACGTTCCATACATTGAATTGAAAACCCCTGATAGGAAATTTATTTCAGAAACCACAGTAGCATACACTCTTGCAATAATTACTATTAAAGTTAAGATATTGTAAAGTCCTTTGAATTCTGATCTGCTATAACATTGTTATCACAGCTATTACATCTTATGTTTCCTTAAGGGTCTGCCCATGCTGTACTAAGCAGCTACTGGTCAGAGCAACTGGGGAAAGACAAACTATGCGGTAGGAATTCCCATGATTTTACAGTTTCCCTTTTTAGGTCTCTGAGTAAAATCTGCCACAATTTTATTTGCAATGTTCTCCTGAACGCTGGAACTCAAACAAGGATCCTGGTTGTTTCATTGGGTAGCCCTGATCAGTGGTGGGATTCAATTTTTTTTTTTACGACCAGTTCTGTGGACTTGGCAGGGGAAGGTTACTGCAAAATCCCCATTCCCTCCCCACCCCACTAATCTGCTTTCCAGCTCCATTCTCCTGTGCAGGGCAACAAAAGAAGACCCAGCTGATCAGTTGGGATTCAGGAGGCAGAGAATAGATGGGGGCCACTCAGAGGTGGTATTTTCCGGTTCTCCAAACTACTCAAAATTTCCACTACCGATTCTCCAGAACTGGTCAGAACCTGCTGAATACCACCTTTGGCCCCGATACTGTACAATTGGTACAAATTCAGCCAAAGTTAATCAAGATTAAAAAAAAAAAACACAACTCAGGCATAATCTTTTCTTCTAGTCTGCCCATCCAATGAAATTACTGTAGCTTTAATTCTAAAGTTAAGGATTATGGCAATTCATTGGCACTTAAATCAGTGGCCGTAGGTG
This sequence comes from Emydocephalus ijimae, assembly GCA_004319985.1. Taxonomy (NCBI): domain Eukaryota; kingdom Metazoa; phylum Chordata; class Lepidosauria; order Squamata; family Elapidae; genus Emydocephalus; species Emydocephalus ijimae. Next base: position 12,637 of record BHEV01067887.1, on the reverse strand, counting down.
GTCCTCAACTTAAACATTTGTTTAGTGACCATTCAAAGTTATAAAAAAACATTTTTGCACATATGACCACTGTAGCATCTCCGTGGTCACGTGATCAAACTTTTTATGCGTGGTAACTGATTCCTGTTTATGACGGTTGCCATGTCCTAAGGTCATGCGATCACTTTTTGAGACCTTTTGAGAAGCAAAGTCAAGGGGAAAGCTGGATCACTTTATAATTGTGTTCACTAATTTAATAACTTCAGTGATCCACTTAACAACTGGGCAAGAAAGGTAATAAAAGGGTCAACACTCATTTAACAACTATCTCTCTTAGCAACATAAATTTTGGGCTCAGTTGGGGGTCTCACATTGAGGACTTCTTGTATGTTGTTTATATATTTCATCTATTCCAGGGGGTCTCCAACCTTGGCCACTTTAACCTGGAGGACTCCAACTCCCAGAATTCCCCAACCAGCTGGCTGGGGAATTCTGGGAGTTGAAGTCCTCCAGGCTTAAAGTGGCCAAGATTGGAGACCCCTGAATTTTATTCCAGTCTGGCCTGTGTTTGCATTGTAGGTAATTTTGTTCAATTCTCTTATCTATCTGCTCTTCAGCAGTCATCAGCAAGTCTGCATTGTTAATTTGGATAGAGAGAGAAGCATATTTCCTGCCTACCTAACTAATTCTGTCATCGGTTAGCATTTCAGTGCTCCAGTCGTGGGGGAGAGTTGAAGATTCTGCTCCGGCAAGATGGAAGAGTAGACATCGGGGGACAAGCATGCTTTGTGTTAGAGGGTTTTTTGTCTCTGAAAAACAATTAAAAGCGCTCAAAAAATTACGTGCTTCCGTTTCTTTGGACTCACTGCTGATACAGATTTGTGTTTTGCATAGAATATTACGGTTGGGCATTCAAGTCAGTTTTGATCCTGATAACTACATGGACAAGTTTTCTTGGCCACATTTTCAGAAGTAGATTGCCATTAGCTTCTTAGGGCCAAGAGAAAATGGCTGATCCAAAGTCACCCATTTGGCTTTTGTGCCCAAGGGAGGACTGGAACTCGGGTCTTCTCAATTGCAATTCAAATCCCTTAAGCAATATCGCTTAAGCTTATATATACTGCCCCATAGAACTTTACTCTCTGGGCAGTTTAAAATGTAGAAGCATTATTTGCATATTGCCCTCAACAATCTGGGTCTTCATACAACCTCAGAAGGTTAGAAGGCTGAGTCAACTTTGATAATAACCAAATAATAGGCCCATTTCATCACTTCCTGTAATACCGGAAGTGACGAAACGGGCCTATTATTCGGCCTGCAAAGCTTGCAGAGGCTTTTTTCAAGCCTCTGGGAGGTTGAAAAAGACCTCAAACCAGCTGAAAATCAGCTGTAGGCACAGTGCAGGTAAGGGGGTGGTGGTGGTGGGGATTGTGCATGCATGCGCAGGGGGCGCGGGGTGTGTGTGGATTGCCTTCTGGGTGCTGGCACGTGAGCGCGTGAGTGCCAGCATGCACACAAGTTTTGGCACAGGAGCCCAAAATCTTTAGCCATCACTGTCCTAGACCATTCCAGACAAGTGGCTGCCCATTTTGGCACCCAATGTGGATGCCATATTTTTGTCAATATAGGTAGATTTGTTATCATTTGATCAAGGCTGTGAAAATATTCTGAAGTTATTCCTGATTGAATTAGTCAAGAAAAACAAAACATAAAAAATCCTATGCCGGTTGTTTCTGAAGGTAGACTAGCAAATATCTGAGAACTCATGTGCATTATTTCACACAAATAGTGTTTCTGTGCAGTAAGATGCTAATGAGGAGTTGCTTATATGTGATTCAAGCAAATTTAACGGCATTCTTTACAGTTTCTAGCTAAGTTTCAATAAAAGGACTATTGAACAAAGTCAGAGAAATATTCATGTCTGGTAGCTTTCTATCACACTTTGTCTGGCCAAGCCCGTAGAAGAACTATATATAAAGATCACTCTTTATGGCTATCTAGAATACACTTTAGTTTCTTGGACATAGCCAAGAAAGTTTGTTTTATGAAGATAGAATAATAAACAGTGGTTTAATTTCTTAATATTTAGGCTGGCTAACATGCACCAAAGCCTTACCACCAGCCTAAGATAATTCCATGAATGGACTATGAACCAGTTTAAAAGCAGCTCTAGATCTGTGTTATCCCATTAATTTGACAGAACTGGCAGTTGAGTCTATTTATTTCTGACTCACTTGCAGCGTAACCTAATCACACAAAGAACAATCATTTTGCAATAGTAAAAACTCTGTAAAACTTGTGAAGAGCCTGTTTTCCCACTGGCAGAAAGTTACCAGATACTGTTCCAAGGGCTCTTGAGTTTCAGCTGCTGTAGCAGGTCCTGTAAATAAAATCTTACCAAGAGGTAAAATGGGTTCAAGAAACTGTTTATGGTACAAACAGTTTGGATCTTTTCATCTTTTTTCCTTTACGCATCTTTTCTTCCTTCTCTGTTCTCATTAGTAGGCTACTATATTAAATCACTCTCTTTCAGTTAGTATTTTTCCAGATTCTGAAATATGCCTCTCTTTCTCATTAAAACAACAACAATAGTTCGTTGTGTTGTTCAGTTTGTTCTACTTTCGTCCAGGTCTTCTCTATCATTTTTGTCCAAGATTATTAAATGTAAGCTGGACACTGTATGGGTTGAATTGTTCATGATCTGCTGTTGGCTCAAGCAAACTATTGGTGCAACTTTTTCAAGATTGTTAGGATTTGAGAATACTGCATTTCAACCTTATATTTATTATTTGGTTAAATTGCACTTTTTTGGGTTATACAGAAGTTTTTGTTTTTCCCTTGGTTTGTGAGTATTCCCTGGTTTGGTTTTGTAGTTCTATTTTGTTCATTTTGTCTTTGAATTCTCTGCTTGCTTGCCTTCAGTTCAATTATCATATTTGTGTCAATGACACAATGACAATGTGTTTCTTTGCTCTGTTTCTGGGGGAAAAACACACACACATTCTCTTTGTCCCAATGTGAGGATGGCCCACTGTTTTTAGAGGACAAGACTACATGAAACACCTGTTTGCCTTAGCCCAGGGGTCTCCAATCTCGGCAACTTTAAGACTTGTGGACTTCAATTCCCAGAATTCCTCAGCCACCCAGAATTCCTCAGCCATTCTCTGAAGAATTCTGGGAGTTGAAGTCCACAAGTCTCCTTAGCCCACCCACTTTAGAAGGACTTTAGGGCTTGCATGTCAGAAAGAGGAGCAACTCTAACACTTTGCTGCCATCTTGTGGTAGATATGTTGAACTGTTGGCTGATTAACCAATAGTAGAAAGGAACTTTTAAAAACTTGTATTGTATGACAAGGACAGAAAGAATAGCAATAGGACAGACATACAGGTATATACCGCTTCACAGTGTTTTAATTACAACCCTTTCTGAGTAGGTTCCAGAATCAGCATGTTGTCCCCAACAATCTGGATCCTCGTTTTACCGATTTTGGAAAGGACGGGAAGGCTGAATCAAGCTTGAGGCAGTCAGGATGGAACTGCCGAAATGCTGCCAGCCGGCAGTCAGCAGAATTAGCCCTCAGTATTGCATTCTAAAAGGAAAAAAAGGTTGCCCGTATAGTAATTAGCTTAGTGTTTCCCCCCATGGCTGACTGGGGAATTCTGGCAGTTGAAGTCCACATATCTTAAAGATGCTGAGGTCAAGAAACACCACAGGTACAGATAAAACTGCTGCAAGTGCTATATGCAGGAGTGAAATTGACCAAAGTTCTATCCATCTCATCCTTAGTCCAGATCAGAGGTCTCATTCTCGTGGCCCATGGGCCAATTGCAGCCCCCAGGACGATATCCTGTGGCCCCCACCATGATATGAAAGTATAATATTAGTATATAATATAAATATAAAGTATAATATAATGTGGCCCAGCCTCACCCAGACTCTGCCTCCAGCGGCCCCCAGGTAAATTGTGTTTGAGACCCCTGGTCTAGATGGAACTACTACCTTTGCTTAGAGCAGGCTGTTCTCTGTTAGTGAGCTCGTTTCTGATTTCTCCCCTCTCTCCCCTTTTTAAATATTTCTTTTTTTTCCTGGAGTGATGGTGGTGGTGTTGAGGGGACTTAAGCTACTCCAGTTAAGTGGAGGTAATGGCCTTTACAATTTTATTTTATTGTTTTGCACTAATTATGTTTCACATGTTATTTACAACCCCTTCTAAAGCACTTCTGCTATATCCTGGACACCTCAATGAGTATTCATTCATTCATTCATTTATGTATTCATTTATTTAACAAAATTATATAAACTACACATGGCAGGAGAAAGACCAGCCTGCAGAAGTTAATGTGCCAGTACTAAGTGTCATAAATGCAGAATGATGGCTCTCTTTTTGGAACAGGAGGGAGGGACTCTCTGAATAATATTTCCAGTAATTAGAGTATCTTTGATTGGTTTTTCTAATTCTTAGAAGTAACAAACAATGCTTTCCATGAGGAATGTGGGGGTCTGTTAAGAACTGTGTCAAACCAACTAAAGACAAGGACTGTACATAGAATTGAACTTTACTAACTTTCAAACTTGTCTCATTGTGTACATACTCTAGCTAGCCAAATATTTCACAGTTATAACTTCTTACCATTTTTGGCAAAACACAAAAAGGCCAGAGACATACATCCATCATATTTTGAAAAACTAGGATAGCAATAGCAATAGCACTTATATATTGCTTCACAGTGCTTACAGCCCACTCTAAGTGGTTTACAGAGTCAGCATATGGCCCTTAACAATCTGGGTTCTCATTTTACTGACCTTGGAAGGATGGAAGGCTGAGTCAACCATGAGCCGGTGAGACCCGAACTGCCAAATTGCTGGCAGCCAGCAGTGAGCAGAAGTAGCTTGCAGTGCCGCATCCTAACCACTGCTGCATTGCAGGATGGTATTTTAGCCATTTATTTCATTTCCTTTTTGTGCAATTTGGAAGTGAAGGGATTATTTATTTTAACTCCAGGACCTGCAGATGTTAGAGGACAGAACTGATTCAATGATGTCTTTATCCATCCTATTTGTCAACTAGATAGACACTTTTTGATTGTCTAGCTCAGGTGAGGTCATAAGATGTGTTCTGAAAAATAAAAATGGTGGCCATGATACTTGACTGAAACATTACCTGCTTTTTATATGGAAGAGGTGGAGCTTCAGTTGAACCATTGTAGCTGCCATCTTGACTTTTTTGACCAGACCCTCCAAATATCCTTGTCTCAGCTGTATCCTTATTAGTTGATGGCAGTGAAGACAAGGAGCAGATCTGCTTTGGAGGAATTGGAAAGAAAAAACCAAATCCCTGAGAGATTGTGGCTAATATAATGAATCACTGTGTGTTTCTGCTTATAATTCACCTATGTGAAAGGTGTGTAGGATTCCTGGAGCTGCATTAAGAAGGCAATTATTGTGTTCATTTGTCCAAATCTAACAAATAAGTGGTAGCATTTTGTTTCCTATGGGAATAAATAATCACCCAGGCCTAATAAGTATTTTCCCATCACAAATTTCATCATGAAACCAACATATTTGCTGTTGAATGCAGCTTTCCCCCACCTTTCTGGTGCAATTTTTGTTTTGGCATAATTTATTTATTTTGTTGTCTCAAATTATGTTCCTGACAGCAGAGGTCTGGGGTAGAGATGGGCCAGGAGGAGGAGGCTGGAGATGCCCAACACAGGTGGGAATCTGAGCCCTAAATGTGTTTGTAATCAACAGATTAGCTAATCAGTCATGATTTATTAATGATGCATTAGTTATTCCTGATTTTGCATTTATGCTGGCTAAACGGAGCCTTAAAGATGTTCTTTTATTAATCATTGTGGTGCTAATTGCAGACACTTACAGAAGGACTGCTAATTAAACATGCAACCTAGGCAGAATGAATTCTCAGCTGCTGAGAATGGCAAGAATGAAAAGACTTGTTTTCTGAGCTGTGAAACTTTATTCTTCAGAAAATATTACAATATCGACCCAACAAGTCAAGCATGTTATTTGCCAAGAGTTCTTTCAATGCCTTGGACTCTTCCCCAGCACACACACACACACCCCTGCTTTCAGCAATGAAAAAAACACAACTGCAACCAAAGTGTACATTTTGTCCCGTTTGACGATGTAACAGTTAGAAGGCTTTGATCAGAAAAACCAAAATGAGAAACAAGTAATTTCTGAGACTTGTTTTAAAGGGATGTATTATCGCAACTCTGGAATTCAGTCTACTGATGATCTGCCAGCTCTTTTTTTCCCCACATGTCAATATAACTATAGGAAATCTTGTTATAACATTTCAGCTGTCCTTAGTTCTAAAGTAGACTTCCATAGAAGAATACACACACACACACATACACATTTCTCACTCATTAAAGCACTAGGAAGCTGATTTTTTTTAATGGAGTAAGATTTACAAATTATTTATTGCTACCGTAGCAGCATCCTCGATCCATAAGCTAAGATATATTTATGGGTGCATAGTGCAGCTTCAGTATATCAGTGGCAGTCACATTTAATGAGCAAATGGGAGACCATTTGGAAAACCCCAGAGTTGCTCTATTGGGAATGGATGGCATATCAATTTAATAAACACATAAATAAAATCTGTGGATATCAATTTGATCACTGTGAAGTAAGGGGAAAGGGATTGAAAAGTGCTAAATAATGAAGACCATAAGTATCAGTCTTTAAGGCTAAGAGATAGTGAGTTCTAATCCGGATAGGCACAAAGCCAGCTGACTAACCTTGGGCCAGTCACTATCGCTCAGCCCTAGGAAGGAGGCAATGGCAAATCACTTCTTTAAAAAACTTGCCAGAAAAAAAATGCAGGAACTTGTCCAGGCGGTCTTTGAGAATCTTACATGATTGAATGAAAGAAAACAAAAATAATGAATAGAGTCTTTCAAGCATGTAGGAAGGAAAGAGTCATCACAGTCTGCCTAGGCAAATTAGCATTTAAAGTATTGCCACCTGAAAAGCCTTGCATAGCACAGGACTTGGTTATTTGAAGGACTGCCTGTCTCCAATCATTTCTGCCTTTCCGGTGAGATCAGGCAGAGTGGGGGCGGTTGGATCTCCTCATTTAAACCAGGTCACCTAGGGGGACCCCAGAAGCATGCCTTCTCTGTTGAGGTGCCTGGCCTCCAGAATAGCATTTCCCCCTAACGATTGGCATCCCGACAAGGATTCTGAAAATCTTTGAAGACGAGGCTTTGTTCCTAGTGCAGGTTTTGAATTGTGGATTGTGCATCTACAGCATACAGTGTAACAGCCACTATGCAGGACAGTTTACAGAAGTCTGGTAAGGTTATTTCAGTCCTTATACTGAATGTTATAGAATAGATAATTCCCGTTTCCCCTCTGCAGAAGATGAGCAAAGCACAAACTGTCAGCATAGTGAATGATGAAAACTGCTCAATTTCACAATACATGGACAGACTTAACTGTAGTTTTAACTGGAAAGGGTGACCATCCTAGACCACGCCAACTCCAAAAATGTTACCAAATTCCTGGCGCTCAGACAAAACTGCCATCAACAGGCACAATGAGATAGTCAGCTTCTACATACCATTCAAAAGAGAATCAAAAAAGTCAAAAAGGAAACAAAAAGATCAAAACATCTCCTGCTAGCAATCAACACCCAGATGAGCAGAGATTATCACTAAGATTAACACTGGATCAAAAGTCAAACAGTAAACTTTACCCCAGTCAAACTACCACCAATGCAGACAAACAAGCTAACAGCAAACAACAGCCCAATCAACGAACCACCAAGCACACTCCCAGCGACACTGGCAGAGCAAGTCACTCCAGTCAGAGGTGGTACTTGTGGTTCTCCGAACTACTCAAAATTTCTGCTACCGGTTCTCCAGAACTGGTCAGAACCTGCTGAATCCCACCTCTGAGTCACTAGTACTGGTATACAAAAATAGATAGCAAATCCCACACCCTTCTAACATAAATGATGTTACCTAGTTTGATAATGAAAGTCTGCAAGAAAATAACCATGTTCAAAGTATACCAAGGACTCCACAACTATTTATCTGTCTCTTTGTATCTCACTCTTTCTCTCTCTCTCCATCTCTCTCTCTCTCTCTCTCTCTCTCCATCTCTCTCTCTCTCTCTCTCCACCTCTCTCTTTCTCTCTCTTTCCATCTCTCTCTTTCTCTCTTTCTCTCTCTCTCCATCTCCATCTCTCTCTCTCTCTCTCCATCTCTCTCTTTCTCTCTCTCTCCATCTATCTCTTTCTCTCTTTCTCTCTCTCTCCATCTCTCTCTCTNCTCTCTCTCTCTCTCCCCATCTCTCTCTCTCTCTCTCTCCCCATCCATTTATCATCTATCTATTTATCTGTCTGTCTTATCAATTCATTAATCATTTCTCTTTCTCTCTCTGTCTTCAAACATCACTGGGCTAACACAACATTCTCCAAGGTAGCACCCTTCAGCTATGTTTGGCTAGACTTCATATCATCCATAGCCAGAAAAATAAGTATCTGTGTAGGTAGCTCTACTGACATTCTCATGCATGTCCTTTTAAAACAAAATGGCACAATTAAAATACCAATAAGAACCCATCCAATAATGCTAATAATTAGCCAAAGCCATTTTTGAGGAAGTTAGGTTTTCAGCAAAAAAAATATAAAAATAAATAAATAAATCAAATGAGCACCTGTTTTTTTTTTTTATATAAAATTACTCTGCGGCAGGTCCTAAACCCCAAGAGAGGCTGCAGATGGTTTTACATTTGTAAGCCTGACCTCAACAGCTCTTCATTAATCTTAAATCAAGTGATGCTTCAGGAAGCAGCCAGCATAATGCTCTGCAATCTTCGTACATGGCTGCAAACCAGAAAGATAATTAATCAGGGATTTTACTTTCCAGTTTTTCAACCTCTTCCAAAATTCTCAAAAATATATCTGCAGTGAACAAACTTGGCTAACGAAGGGACTATTTCTAGAATGAAAACTTCCTCTTATAGCAGTAAAGCAGGAAGGAGCACTAGATCAGATCCACTAAGAAAAACAATACAGTGGATCTGTTCCCAAAACATGCTTAACTGGGATGACAGCGGGGTTAGTAGGTTTTGAGAATACCACAGAAGGGTTAGTTGGTATCATCCAGATAATTCCCCAGAGTTAAAATGCAGGGCAACAAAGATCAAACAATGCAAAGGTTAAATTAATCCCAGATACCAGAACCTCTTCTGGAATTCATTGTCCATAGGGCTGTCAGCCCAAAACATTGCTTAGCTGCACTGGCTAAAGAAGTGATACTGTAAAGCTTTGCTGGAACTCTCCTGGCATAAAGATTTATGGGATCTTTAGATTAGTATATTGAAATTTTGACCAAGATACTATAATGGGAACCTGTATATTCTGAACCTTTCATAAGTGGATTTGAACTAAGGAGCCAACACTTGGTTAAGTATATATTGGTTACATGCATTCTTGTGAATTCACAGGTAATACCAAGTTGTTCTTACATAGCAACTTTGGTTATAGAAACCAGCAAAACATTGTTCAAATTACTGAATTAATTTTCAGTTTCCCTTATAGCAATTTCATGCAAAATTTGAAATGATGTTAAAGAAACCATGCTTAATCCAGGCAGAATTAAACAGGGACTCAGTGCAGACAGTGTTTTGTGGTTCAGAACCAGACCAATTAAACCATTAAAAACAAAACATGCAAAACAGGAATAAGTTAAGCACCTGCTCTCACCAGGTCTGCTTAAAAAGTTTTAACTTGGGCTGAAGTGTTGTGATTCTGCGTGAATGCAAAGGAGAAATATTGAAAATAATGCTGCATTAAAAAAGGCTGCATTCATCTCTCAACAACAAAATGCCATCATCCCTCAGTTCAATGGATAAGTCTTTATTTCTATTATTATTTAATATTTAACTTTCAATTCGATTCACAGTCTGGGACTGGTAAAATCGGCTCAAGACCTAGCCCAGGAACTAAGAGCTGTTAAGGTAACATCTGAGTATATAGGCAGTTCTGACTAGAGTGTTTTTTTGCAATGTCAGGATACTCATCGTCATTATTATTATTATTATTATTATTATTATTAACAACTTTTATTCATTAAACATGAAATTCAGTCAACTGAACATTTAAAAATGCATCACATATATCACTGACTGGCTCTGATGGTTGATATGGGTTGCTGCCAGTGTCCTAGGTATCAACCAAATATCTTCTTAAAGCGTATGTTGTTCCGAGTAGCACCGTCTTTTGCAGCTCCGCTGGTGTTATTGCAAGAAGCTGCAATTTCTTGATGTGTTTTTTAAAATTCTTGGGACATGGTACCAAGTGCCCTGATGACAATGGCTATCACTGTTACATGTTTCATCCATAACTGTGTAGTTTCAATGGCCAGGTTGTGATATTTCATGATTTTTTCCAGTTCTTTTCTTTGAATCTGGCATCTCCTGGTACAGCGATATCAATAAATTGTGTGCTTTGGCCCTCAACAACTGTAATATCTGGCATGTTATGTTCCAAATGGCCATCTGTCAGTATTCAAAAGTCCCACAAATTCTTCACCATTACATTTTTGACAACTTTTTCCATTTTATGTTCCCATGACTTTTCAGATACAGGTAGGGCATATTTTTTACATAAGGACCAGTGGATTAATTTAGCAATTTGATCTTGTCTAGCTTTGTAGTCAGTTTGTGCGATTTTGCTGCGCTCACATATTAAGGGTGAAACAGTTTCAACTTTTGTCATTGCAGAGTCGGCAGTTTGGATTGTCAGTAGATTTTTGTATCTTTACTTTCATGGCATTAGTTTGTAGTTCTTGAGCAGCAAGTATTAAACCCGTTTCTTTCTTGATGGTTCCATTGTTGTTATTATTATTATTATTATTATTATTATTATTATTATTATTATTATTATTATTATCATTATTGCTGTTCTTCTGCTGAAAATCAATATTTACTTTCTATTTACTAATATTTACATGTCCATTTGTACAACTTCTCTGTAAATGAAATAACTCAAAGTTGGACCAACTGTGTAATTCATAAAGCAATCAAATATTATTTAGATAACTGGTTTGCTCCAATAGAAGCTTACTAAACATGCCCTTTGGACTTCAGGATCAACTTTATCTAACCACTTGCAAATGGAGTACCCTGCTCCTTCCTTCCTTCCTTCCTTCCTTCCTTCCTTCCTTCCTTCCTTCCTTCCTTCCATGTCTTTGTTTTCTTTTTTTCATCAGTAGAAGGCAAAAATATTTAATTAGATTGGAGGCATGTATAATACTTTCTGGGCCAGCTCAAGCCATAACGCTGGAAGGAAGCCCCTTCGGAGTTAATTCCCATCAGCCAGGCCCTCCCATCACCCAACATATGGGATCCACTTAGAAGCCTCCAGCCAAAGGTGGGGCTTCCCTGCTGAGAAAACCCTAAGCGACCAAGCTGAAAAGCTCTCTGTGTCACGAGTGGAGGTCAAAGCAAACAACCAAACAACATCTGGCATACTGTGCCAATTGGAAATCAATAAGACATGCTGGGTGGAAGGTTGTAATTTTATGCCTGTTTGCACAAGGAGATGAATTGGAATTAAAAAATAATAGGTCTGTGTCATCTGCCAGCACAATACTGTTATGATCATGTATCTCTGAATGACAAGCCAGACACTGGGCCAGGGCACTGAATATAATGCTAAACTCTGATTCCCAGGTTAACTTTAGTTTTTACATGAATCAGGAGGTCCAGTAACTGGAGGTAAAGCTTGGGAACGATAAAAGCACCTGCCCAGTCTAGGTCCTTGTGATGGATTTTGTTGTGTATACAGTAATTTAATAAAAGTCTGAGCTTGAGGTAAAGTGCAGGGTTCTGGCCCTGCACTTCTGATTGGCTGTCGGGCGGCTAGACCAGGATTGGTCAGCTCTAGCGGACCTGATTGGTCCTTAACTAAGAGTTCCTATTGGTTGAATAGCTAGCGTTCCTAGTTCGTTATTGGTTGAATCATACAAAAGATGCCTATATAAGGCAGAGTTAACCGTTGTTGTTATCTAAGTCACGATGTAAATAAAGAGCTGAAGTTCACTGTTCAACGACTGTCTCCAGTTACTTCGACCCATGCCCAGTACTTAACACTGGCGACGAGGATGGGATACGGAGACGCCTGAATCGAAGAACTGAGAAGCAAATACCGAGCACGTGAAAGACGGTGCCAACAACGGAAACCATGTCCGGCGGCATCGTACCACCCGCTCCGTTAGACCCAAGTCAGGAGGATTGGGAATCCTACATGGATCGTTTTCAAATGTTTCTCGAGACGAACAACCTTAAAGACGCAACACCGGCAAAGAAAAGAGTGTTATTCTTAACGCATTGCGGTCCGGCTGTCTTCAAGATGGCCAAAGCAC
>BHEV01067885.1:0-32565 GCA_004319985.1 Emydocephalus ijimae | reverse complement strand
GCCAATCAGAAGTGCAGGGCCAGAACCCTGCACTTCACCCCAAGCTCACACTTTATTAACTTTATTGTATACACAACAGGGGGAATGATTCAAGGTGGAAATGATTAAAAACACTTATTCAGCAATATATCTGAACTCAAGTCAATCTTCTGTTAGCTACCTGTCCGTGTATGAGGAGGTGGTGATTTTTAGCGCGATTAATATCCTTTGAAATAAGTACTTTGCAACCTGCAGTTGTGCATACAAAGCACCTCTTTTTAAATCATTAAAGCAAGCAGCCTTTTCCCAGCTGAGCAGCCATGCATGCAGAAACAAGTCTGGGAAAGGATGCAGCTGTTTTAATGATTTAAAAAAAAAGATGACATGCATATACAGATTTCTATATTCAGTATTGTGGATATTTGTGCATGCACACCCGTGCACACTATTTCTTGTCAGAAGTAAAACAACTGATTTCACAATAATAAATCTATGTTATCTGTGTTCCACTGTTATTTGTCATTGAACGCAGGATTATTTCACAGGTGAATGAAGATTTGTTTCTGTGTGAAGTCATACAGTACAGTAGTATGTTATATTCATCTTAGTGAGAGTTTAATAATTTTCAATATTTAAGGGCTATATTGATACAACACTTGAAGCTATGACTTGCTGAAAAAAACGATTTGAGGTTTGCATAGCATGTAAACCACAAATAGGGAAACAGTATTAAGATATTTAGTGTGGGACCCCAATTATAGGTCCTTTGTCCCAGAAATAGTGAGGGATATTGAGAATTGCAGTTTATTGATATAAGGAAAACCATATTCTAGACCCATGATATTACAATTGGAAACTGGCTTCCCAAGAACATACTGAACTTGCAGAGGTGAAGCAGAAACTTTAGAAATTTATTGCAGCAGACTGTTTGTCCCCAGATTGAAGTTCTGCAACTATTCTATGTTTCCTGCTCCTGGGTGCAACACATAATCATTAAAGACAGTTATTTTTCACTCCTGCATTTGGAACTTTCCAGCCTAGTTTGTGATAACTTTTGCACTGCAGATTAGCTTAAACTAGTGTCTCATTTTGAACAATTCACTTGGGTAAATGCAGGACATCCTGCCCTTTTGCTTTATTCTCTTAATTCCATATATGTAATCTATATCTGTTCCTGAAATACATATAGAAAATGAAAGCTCTTTTCCAAAAGGATTTTGTCATTCTATTTAATAGAATGAACATTTGATTGTACCCATTAAAAAAAAGTGGTAAGGTTTTGTTTCTTAAAAAAAATTGATTCACATTTTAATGTTTATGAAACTACAAACAAATTAATTGTTCCCAGAGGTAAATGTTTTGGTAGTAGCTTGGCCAAAATTTAGATACATTATTTTTACAAATATTTTTAAAGGACTTGCCTAAACTGGGTTCACACAACACTTGTGGTTTATTTTGTTTTGTCTTAATGTGTTACATAAATTAAGCCACTGTGGTTTAAGTGTGCATTATGAATTCAGTTATTGTGATTTCATAAATAATTATTAAAACAAAACCTGGCCGACAGTGATGTAAGATTCCAGTTTGAATAAGTAGGAAATTCCAGAAAAGATTAAAAGCCAAATGTATTACACTTTTTTCCTAGGCCCTTGATGAACCACCATATTTGACAGTTGGCACTGATGTGAGTGCAAAATATAGAGGTGCCTTTTGTGAAGCTAAGATAAAAACAGCAAAAAGACTGGTTAAAGTCAAGGTATGTATATGCATGCATTTTAAAATTCATTTTACATATATATAGAATACATAACTGATGAACTGTATAATAATCTCTTGTGCCTATTTTCCATCAGAGTAATTGTTTGTCAGGCTATACTTTTTCTTTCATTTGATTAGCTAGGCTCATAGTAACTGAAAGCATATAAGTAAGAAAGAGCTTTAGAGTTTCAGTATAAATATATTTCTGTTAAATTTGCCTATAACATTAATATAATGAATCTGGATAAAAGGAACAGCACTATATGATTATGTGTGCATTTATTCCCATTTAACAGCAACTTTCAGAATCTTTCTGATATACTGGCTTTCTCATCTATAGTCTGCATGCAGTTGCAGAAAATCCATTTATTTTACACAAGCTTGCACAAGAGAAGTTGAGTTAATTGTTTCCATAAATCCAAATATTTATTGTTTCGAATAATGTATTTGCTATCTAGCTTGGACATATTTCCATTTACTCTTGAATAAGTAATACAGTATATGAATTATAATCCTGTTTGCTCTGAAAGCATGAATTTCTTAACGTGATCAGTTTCTTAATCAGATATGTGTGATCCAAGTAGGACAAAATAATTAGACCTTTTGGCCAAAGCAAAAATCAATCTTACCTTCTAAAATCTCAAATTTGGTATACTTTGAAGCGAGCTCTCTTTTGTTTTCAAATATTCTTGTTATCAGTGTTAATGCAAACTTTTTTCTTCTACTTGCTTTTTCCAAATTATGGGAAGCTAAAATTCTATCACGCACAAAAAATAAATGTGCATACTTACAGTATATCATTAGCCAATTTGTACATATTCCTACTAAGAATATTAGCCTTTGTGATCTTAATCTTTAAAATCCTTAGATCTATATTTAGATTGTTGTTTCAGGAATTTTTAGCTCCACCTTATGAAACTTCTTTTAACATAATCTCAAAATCTGATCCAGAAGTTCCCCCAAGCACACTTGAAGGCTTTAGGGTGGAAAACAAGTTCATTTTATTGATACTCAAATTGGACTTTTCACTCCATGTACTGACCTCGCATTGACACTTCATGTATCAATAGAATAGTATTTAATCTTTTCTTGTAGCATCTTTTGGTATCATTTTATCAGAGATAGTGAAATCAGACTATTTCACTACTTAGTTCATTGGCTTGCAGGGTTTTTTTAAATTAAAAAAGCGGAGTTTTTAAGGGCCAGGGTATTCTCCAGACACTATATTTTTAGAGTAACACTTAGAAGTGCTTATTGATAGGAGAATCCATATCTCTTTGCATCTACATCTTAGCTGTTTTCTACCCATATGGTTTAGAGAATGATAAATTGATGTGAACAGTTTGATTTCATTTCACCTTGCTGTGGCTATGTAGTTATGTCGAAATCACAGAATTTTGCTGAAGTTTACATCTCAGATATTTTGTAGGCAAGGCAAAAGAAAGTTGTAGAGAATGAAGATTGTATAATTGTAACTTAATGGTATTGTTATTGATTGGATTTATAAGTTTTATTTTAAAGTTTCAGGGAAGCATCTGTCTTCATATAGTAATGGTTAGGTTGGGCTGAGAGTTACTTATTCAAAATCATCTGATTACCTAACCTAATTGATACTGTTGGAAGATAGATACAGAGATTTAAAGAAATGTTTCCTGTGTCTGCATCCTTGTGATCCTTTATAAAGGGGAAAAGGATATTAAATCAACTGATCATTATAAATGTGTATTAATTCTAATCTTTTAATTCTATTATAATCTGGTTGTTTCACTAAGAAAAAAAAGTGGTAACAAATGCAAAATGCAAAATGTGAATTTCTTTTGAACCTCAATAGCATCATCTAATAGCTATTGCAAATAGGTAAAACTCAGGTCCAGAAATTTGATAGCCATTCTTATGCTGTTTTAAATATGTTTACAATTTCATTTTCTAGGTAACTTTTAGGCATGATTCATCGACTTTAGAAGTTCAGGATGATCACATAAAAGGCCCTTTAAAGGTAATATATTTGAATAATTGTTGAAAAAAATGAATAATTCTTGGAAAATTTAGAGTGTATTTGAAATAGAACAATTCAACAATATAGCATTGACATTATCCTCTGAATAAAACATTTATTATTTAAAAACACTGAAATGTAATTTGCAGAGTAATGCTGTATGTTGTAGAATTTAAGATCCTATTCCTTTGGTAAGATTTTATTGTTTTCTGTATAGTGAATAGTAATGTAATATATATTTATTTATTCGATTTATATAGTTGCCCATCTCAAATAAGTGACTCTTGGCAGTTATATAAATTCAATATTTTTTTTGGGGGGGGGATCAAGCAACATCTTCTACTAAATATTTGTGGGAGTGTGCAGCTTGTAAACTTCTGGCTGCATGTAGCTCTCAGAGTCTTCGGCTTCATTCTGCCACAGGTTCCCATCTCTGGAATACATTTCTCTTACAGACTTGACAAACGTGACTGGAGGGAGTGGTATTGTTGTATGAAAGAAATACTCATCTCTTTTTCACAAGTGCCAACCTCTGAGCTCATCGGTTTCACAGAAAAAAAAACCCTAAGCACATAAAGAAAAATTCCTCATATAAGAAAATCTGCACATTTTTTTTCTAGAATTTTTTGAGAGAATCGCCAGTCAGGTGACTGGTATTAGTAGCATATAACACTGTTGCCATTATATACCAGGATTTTCACCAAGGTTTGATAGAGTCACTCATCAAAAGTTCTTAAGTAAACCTGATGGTCACAGAATAAGAGAATCTGTCTTTTTATGACTTGCTAGCTGAGTAAATAAAAGAAAGCAAATAACAGGAATAACTTCATAAATTATTTTAATGTAGGAATAGACAATGAATTGGCCAAATTAGCAGATGATACCAATTGATATGAGGTAATGAAAATCAGATGTGATTGCAAAGAGCTGTAGGAGAATCTGTTTAAACTGAATAAATGGTCAGTCAAATGGAAAATGTAATTCAGTTAATTTAAGTAGATATAATGTGATACATGTTGGGGAAAAAAACTTAACATATGAACTGATAGGATTGGAGTTGCCTATAACCAAGCAATAGATGTTGGTTATAGCTCAATGGAGTTACCAACCCAAAATGTAACGACTATGAACAAGCATATTTCATGGTAGAGTTAATTAGGAAATTGACTGAAAATAAGGCTGCCAATAGTGCGATGCTTTTGTACAAACTGTGGAAAACCCACATTTAGAAGGTAGGATTTGTAAAGTACAGTACATAGAACAAGACAACCAAAACTTTACGTCTCAAACATTTGGGAGCCTTTAACTTAGGAACAACTAGTTATGTGACAGTATAATCATGTATGCCCAGTTTAGCAAAAGTAGATATAGTAAAGTTTTTTCTCTGGGACCAAAAGTCATCCAATGAAGCTGATTGGGAAGAAATTTAGAACAAAGTTTTTGGATAAATTTATCATGAACAAGCCTATCAGTCTTGAAGATTCTGTCTCATCTCCACTTTGGGGACCTCATTCTTCCACAAATGTAACAATGGCAGGAAAGACATAAGCACTAAGATGGGCTTTAATCTGATCCAACAAAGCTCTTATTATTCTTTTATATAATAATAAGTACTTGACAAAGATTCATCATAAAGAGTAATTGCTAGGTACTATGTAGTTTGTACTCCTCCTCTCTCTTTTTGCAAGGAATGTATGGACTCTGTGCATATGCTAAGAAATATAAGTTGTTCCTAGTTGAAATACAATCCTTTATTCAACTGATACGGTATGTTTCCCTTTATACTGGTGAGAGAAATTCAGTTCCTGTATTCTAATGTTCAAACTGCACATTACGGTAGTATTTAGGCATCTCTTAGAAAACAATGTTTCTCCTTATTACTAATTTCTTTTGGTTACCTTTAAAATGGAAATCAACTGCAGTCTCCTGTGATGGACAGAAAATAGTTTCCGTATGCTGGCTATAATATTAATTGATCCTTACCTTTGTACTCCTAGAAAGTATAAAAGTAGAAAGAAAGGAAAGATGGTGAATCATAAAAATGAATATATGAATATTAAATTGAACATTTAAAAATAATTGGTGCTTTCCTTTCTCTCTTGTCCAAAATAAGTCTTTTATAATGATTAGAAATGTTATCTTCAATCTTCTTTGATATGCAGAGAAATTGAAATTATATTGCATACCCTTTCAGACTTTTAACCCTCATTACTAAGAAGCTTGTCTGCCTTTTGTTTTATATACTATTTTTGTGAACCATTTTGACATCAACTCTTTTTCACCATCTGCTGCCAGTAAGGAAGTAATATAAAGCACATCACTGTACATTAAAAAAGATTGTTTAGAAACAATACCTCTTTCACAAATAATTGATCAATGATTATTTTACAAATTCTAGCTTTACCCAAATTGGAATTTTTAAAGAGTAATTCACACTGCTATAAATAAGTCTAAAATGATTTTCAGATCTTAATAAATTAACTTTTGCTTTATAATTTAGTTGAACATTGGGATTTATTTATAGCACTCCTTGTAATGCCATCCATCCAGTTCTTAGTGGGACAAAATTAAGCAGATGTGTATCATGAGTGTTTCAGCCGTATGTGAATAAGATACTTTATTAGATCTTTGCATTGGTACACTTCAATAGTATATGTCACATTTCAATAGCAGGAATGTTATTGTTATAACTTTTCTTCTGCTTTGAAGAATTGTCAGTATAAGACTTAACTATTCAGAATATTTTAACAATAGAATTTAGATAATTATAATAAAAGTATTTTCATGTCCAAAATAAATTTAGTATCCATATTGCAAAACTGCAAGCTTGTCCAAGTTGGTATTCAAAGTGTGCTACTCAGGTGTCATGGCTTTTTATCCTAGTTGTGTGTATATTGCTGAAGAGCAGAAGTGCTGTCATAAAAAAATAGCCTGATATGTGCAATCAGAAAATAAAGTTGTCTATTCCCACCTTCCATCCCATCACAGCTTTGTTATTTTTTTGGATCTTCAACACATCATATTTTGCCTTTTTAAAAAATCATTTTTATATGCTCCCTCTCCCCTTTGCCTTCTCTGTGTGTGCGTGTGGGGGCAGTCAGTGTTGATTTCTGGCAGCTGCCTGGAGAAATCCTTGTAGTTTTGTTTGCAGAATTTTCAGTTTTTTCTTTGCTTCCTTCCTAAGACTGAGAAAGAGTGGCTGGCTCAAGGTCACCCAGGAGATTTTGTACCTAGGGTGGGAATAGAATTCATGACCTCCTCAGATTTCTAGTCTGGTGTTGTAACCACTACACCAAACTGGTTTTCATATGCTATTGTACACAAGTATAAAAACTAAATTTAATAAAATAAGAAGTGAAGTGGTTCGGTGGTTCATAACCAACTGTCTTTTTAAAATCCTTTCAACTGTTGTTGTAGGTAGGAACTGTGGTGGAAGTCAGGAATCCAGATGGAACTTATCAGGAGGCTGTCATCAATAAATTAACAGATGCTAGCTGGTATACTGTAGGTAAGGAAAAATTAAAACTTTTTACACAATTGAAAAATTAAGTTTGTAAAAAATGTACTTTCTGCAGTAATATTCACTAAGGGTTGGTCTTTATATTCAGTGACTTTCGATTTTTAGTTTCAATATAGCATCTTCATTGACATTGATATGCAATCATTTAAGAATGTTTGGAACAGAATCTGCTTGATATGATACAAAGACAAATAGAAATAAGAAACAAGAGAATTGTGCAACAGCTTTATATAATGACCTTGCAAATTCATAGAATTTAGAAACTGATTCTAACATTTTAAAACTTCAAGGAACAAGTTGCATTAAAAAGGCACTTTCTTGGTTCTCATTTTTTTATTCTGAATATTGTCCTAATTCTATGCTATTAGGGCATCTCATCTTTCCAGCTGCTTCTAGAAATTCTAGGACAAACTGCTGTTGTATATGTATTTTTCCATTCAGGCCTTTCCAATTCTTGCTTGGCTTAGTTCCTGCAATTTCCTTAGCAAGGTTTTTCAGAAGTGGTTTGCCATTATCTCCTTCCTAGAGCTGAGACTGGCCCAAGGTCACCCAGATAGCTTTGTGTGTGAGGCAGCACTAAAATTCAGAGTCTCCCAGTTTGTACTCTGTTGCTTAACTAAATGAAATCAGCTCTTATACAGGTAGTTATTGACTTACAAGTGGTCACTTAGCAAACATTTGAAATTACCTGAAAAAGAGGACAAAATAGCCATGAGAACTGAATTGAATCTGGTAGTTCAATTAATAAGTTGTGATGTATTATACATTCATTCCCTCCCTCTCTCACACAAACACATATACACACACAAAACTACAAGGTGGAATTGATGTATGGTTTGTACTTAACTTATTTTTATTTTATGTCTAAAACACTCTAAAAAGAACAGTTGTTTCTAGAAAGAGTCCTTAAAGGCTAGACTCTTAGATTGCACAGGTTTGCTTAGGTTAGAGTCTATAGTATTTTATAGTATTTCTGATGTTTCTGATTAGGTGAAACTCTGTCAATATGGCTTAGAAATGTACATTTAATTTTTGGCTAGAAGTCATGATAAAATTGATAAGTATGAAATTCATGGAACAAGTAGGCTCAACTGTATGTTTAACTGAAATTTAATTAAACTTAAGGAAATTAAAAAACTCTACAATTTTTTATTGTTTTTTATTGTTTCATTTTACCATTGGTAACAGTATTTGATGATGGAGATGAGAAAACCCTTAGACGCTCTTCACTTTGCTTGAAAGGAGAAAGACATTTTGCTGAAAGTGAGGTAAACATTTTCTTTTTAATTTAGCTGTGCTGTGGAAATTAAGCATGCTTTGCTAATATTTGCCCACTGATTAATGGAATGGAACATATAAGTTGTGCTTCACTGTCAGCAGTGGGGTGTAGTTGTGAAATCTAGAAAAATGTGTGATTCTGATAAAGAGAATCTCTGTTACTGTCATGTGTTCATGTGTCAGTGGCCAGAGTTGCATACTTTTTTCCAATTTAGCTTCCTGTGACTAGAAAATTAGGCAAGGTATTTATTTGTACAATAAAATGTGTGTTTAATGGATATTATAATTAGATTTCAATTATGGTAAGAGGGGTTAAAAGTATAGAACAGTGCTGTACAACTCATACTAAGAACAAATAATTACCTACAGCTGAATTATTTGCAATAATATTAACCTTTAACTTAATTCAAAAATGAAAAATATGAGATATTGTAGTTTTAATTCTTAAAATGTATAGTCTCCTTATTTTGATTGCTCCTATTCTGCATCTTCTCTCCTGCACATAAAAAGTTACCTTATGTGGGATGAGGTGAGAATGATCTTTTTTTTTCTTGTCTTAAATGCAAAAATGGAAATAATACAGAAGGTGGCAGTTAACGTTTATTGTGTGGAGTTATCCCATGTGGATTGTCCCTCAGCAAATTGTCATGCTGCAGCAAGATGGCAATGGCAGGTTAGCTGCCATAGCTAGCCTAGACCCTATAGTTGTCCTAGACTCCTTCCATAGGGAGAGATGATCCAAGCAAAGTGGGGTTTTGGCTTATCTTCTAAGTAGAGATTCCCTAAAAAACCTTGGCCTTTTATGTTATTTGCCTCACTGAAGGTAGGAAGGGAGAAGATGGCATTCAGGATAGATTTATGATCTCTCTAAAACAGTGTCTCTTTGTAGACACACTGTATTTGTTGTAGTGCTGCAGCTTGTATTTCTTTCTATTTTCATTCTCTTTGCAGATTGGGCTTTGTTCATAATAGGGCCTGTTGTCTGAATTATTTTTTCCAAACAATGTCTTTGTTCATATTCTGATAAATCTGTATTGTGAAATTCTCTGCAATAATTGAAAAAATAATGTTTTTGTCAACAGACATTAGATCAGCTCCCTCTTACCAACCCTGAACATTTTGGGACTCCTGTCATCGGAAAGAAAACTAATAGAGGAAGAAGATCTAATCACATGTAAGTTTTATATTTATCTGGTTCATGATTTTCTTAATTTTACAATTATTTGAACGGAGTTAAAAAGCAGCATATAATTCAAAGTAGAAGATGAAAATGTGGGAAGTTATCTGGGGAAACAGGAGCAACTTAGGGTTTTTTAAAGAAATACAGGCATGGTTTAAAATGGATTAAGGAAACGGCTGTTATTAATCTCTCATATCTACAGTTTAGATCGGCATAAGCTTAGTGGAAAAAGTAGAGTTCACTTAATTGCTTTATACAAAGGGCAACCCATTATTTCTGAGAAGCAAGACAGAAAGGAAGACGTTCTGTTCCACCGTTTACAACCTAGAAGGAAACTGAATGGCGTATTCCATAAATTGCTGAAAATTGCTTTTGATAATTCCTGAATATGTTGTTCATTCATAGCTCTTCATTCATTCATTCCTGGGAGTTGGAGGAGCATTACATATGAAAGTATAAGCTTTTCTTTGTATTTTGTAGCACAAAATTATTAGCCTCACTACTGTGCATAGGATGTTGGTGAAAATACATTCTGAAGGCTTTAATCTAGCCTCATGATAAACACTCTAAAACAGGGGTCGCCAACCTTTTGGACCTCAGGGACCACCAAACTCATAATTTTAGATCCCAGGGATCACTAACCAGTTCTGTGGGCGTGGCCTAATTTGTGGGTGTGGCTTGGTGGTCATGTGACTGGCATATCTTGTATGTAAATATTATAAATATTTATATAAATATTTAATTTTTTATAAAAAAAAGAGCAACTTTTACCCAAAATCAGGCAAAGCAGACAGGCAGATTGAGTTGCTCACAGAATCACAGATTCATTCAGAGATCTATCTATCTGCCATTGGCTAGCTCAGTCTGTCACATAAAATTTGCTAGCAAGCAATCTCACAAAATTAACTCACAACACACCATGAATGTAAATATTTAATTTTTTATAAAAAAGAGCAACTTTTACCCAAAATCAGGCAAAGCAAGCAGATTGAGTTGCTCACAGAATCATTCAGTGATCTGTCTATCTGTCATTGGCTAGCTCAGTCTCTCAAATTTGCTTGCCATGAGTCTGCACTGAATTTACTTGCATGCTAACCTTCAATCCTAAGGGAGGCTTGGCTGTGCTGAGCTGAAGATCTAAAGGCTAGCTAGAAAGCAAGAAATCCAACCATTTCCTGCTTCCTAGCTAATCTAAATCTCTTGGCACAGCAGAACAGATGATAGTCGAAAAAAGGAAAAATAGCAATTTAGCAAGCAAGTTTACTGGGTAAGGAGTGAGTGAGCAGGGAGGGTTCCCGTGGGTCATGTGGGCGGCGCAGCCTTGTGTTTCTGTGTAGCCTGGATTAATTGCTTTGGGGGAGGTGCTCTGGGGGTGAGATTTCTCTGCAGCCCACCAAAATTTTCTCATGGCCCACTGGTTGGCGACCACTGCTCAAAAAGATCCTCAACTCTACCTCAGTAGGATGTTGAATGTCATCTGATCTGGGGGACCCATCATCTGGCATTATATAGCTGCTGAAATCAGAAGCTGCAGTGCAGAATTATGGTTGAAACATGGAACTGCATGAACACGGGAAAACTCAATACAGTGAAAGATAAAATAAACTGGCCACAGACTGACTTCTGAAGCATCAGAGAATTAAGATGGACTATAATTGGACACAGAAAATTACATTATGACTCTGGGCACAAAAAAAGAACAATCCCAAAACAAAAAAAAAACAAATAAAGAATAGTAATGCTTTTATAACCAATCAGTGACTTAACAATGCAATAAAACTTTACTATAGTGATTATCTAAGCTTATGCTCTAACGCTGATAGAAAAGAAGAGGAAACTGATGAGATTTAGGAGGAAGCTGATGAGTTCAAGATGAAATTGACAAAAATATGTAAGCAAGATGTGCCACTTGTGGTTGAAGACTAGAATGCCAAAGTTGTAAATATTAAGGAGGAAAATAAAGTTTGGCCCAAGAAAATGAAATAATGTAGAGAGGGCTGTAAAGCACTGTAAAGTGATAGATAAGTCGTAAATGCTATTGCTATTATGATGTACCGATTTCTAAAAATGACTTACCAACTTCTATAAATCAAGTATTTTTTTTTCCAAATACACATACACACACAAATACTGACAGTACAAGACGACATTACCCTGGCACTCCTTCTATCATTACCATATGGAGTATACAGAAATCAATTAAGTCAGATATAACATAAAGACATAGCCAGTGATTGACTGTGGAATGGATCATATGCTTTACACATGCAAATTCCAACTTAAGCTAAAACAGCAGCAGAAGGAAGCCAATCATTTCCATGATCTGATCTTGACTAGGTATAATCCATTTTCAAACAAAATTTCCAGAATCTTTTTAAAGTCCTAAATCTCATTGACAAGAAAACAGAGAAATTGTGGCTAATGTCAGAGAAGTTCCTCAGGATGAATGTGAAAAGAGATTACCAGAGACCAAGAAGCAAAAGAAAGCAAACTGATTGTCAAAACTAATGGTGGAAATTGCCAAAAAGAGTAGTGAAGCCAAAGCCAAGAAAAACAAAGATATCAGAAGAGAACTTGACAAAGAATTTCTAGGGGCTGTTAGAAGAACAGTATTGTAAAAACATTAAAACTTGAAATAAACATTGAATAACAAAATGTTTCAGAATTTCCAAAGGATTTTAGAACTCAGAAAAGGGTTCAAACCTTGAATTGGTATGCCAAAGACACCACTGAACAGACAGTAATTAATTCCCAGAAGATCAAAAAAAAAAAAAAGATGGAAGGCATCTAAGGAGCTTACGAAATCCTGTACAATAGAGATGTCAGCATCAGGATAACTTAGAAGATAATTCCTACTTACAATAATTTCTACAGGTAATCCGTGGGTATGATGGCAATTGTCGAACCAGGATAACATAATTTACAATATTACATCATAATTAAGGCTGAGTCAGCATGCCCTTTTATGCTATATTAGTATAGCATAAGTATATTGGATTTTTAATGGACAATTATTGCTGGTAACTATTCTTCCAGCATCAGCCATCATTATTTGTTTCATTCACTCATTATACAATTCTCCCCTGCAGTTCACTATAAAGTCATAAACTATACTGTATCTTAACAAAAGTTCATTTTTCATACTAATCCTAACTATAAATTGTATAATAAACATTTAAATGGTGATATTTATTACTTTACAGCCCAGAAGAAGAATCTTCCTCATCCTCAAGTGATGAGGATGAAGATGACAGAAAACAAACTGATGAATTATTAGGAAAAGTTGTATGTGTTGAAACTACTAATACGGATAAAAAGAAAAATATTTGGTTTCCAGCTTTGGTAAGTATTTACTTACTTTCTGTATTGTTTAATATATATATAATTTATACAGTATATGGAACGGTTGCAAGTACTAGGCATGTACTTGGCATAGTGAAGAGAAGAACCAGGGGAGATATTGCAACAGTGTTCCAATATTTGAGAGGCTGCCAGAGAGGGGAGAGGGTCAAGCTATTTTCCAAAGCATCTAAAGGCCAAACAAGGAATAATGGATGGAAACTGATCAAGAAGTGATTCAACCTAGAAATAAGGAGACATTTTCTGACAGTGAAAACAATCAACCAATGGAACAGTTTGCCTTCAGTTGTGGGACCTTCATCACTGGAGGCTTTCAAGAAGTTGGACTGCCAATTGTCAGAAATGGTGTAGGGTTTCCTGCTTAGGCAGTTGGTTGGACTAGAACAGGGGTGTCCAACCTTGGCAACTTTAAGACTTGTGGACCAACTCCAAGAATTCAATTCTGGGAGTTGAAGTCCACAAGTCTTAAAGTTGCCAAGGTTGGACATCCCTGGACCAGAAGACCTACAAGGGCCCTTCCATTTCTAATAGGTTAAATCTGTTAAATAAGATTGCAAGTTTAGTTGCAATCATTAATAAATCAATGCTTTGATACAAAACAAATAAATGCAGAATAATACACAATTTATTATATATTCAGGAGACAACATTGATAAAGGCCTTATTTTAACATTTTGATGCTTAATAGCTATAAAACAAGTTTGTGAAAGTTGGTGTTTGTATGTTCTCAATATAGAGTGTATGCTCATGAAAAATGGAACCCTAGTTTGTCTCATTTCCTTTTGCAGATACTAAATACTATTAACATTTTTGCCTGTTGGTCCATCAAGCCACATAGACAATTTGAAAAGGCAAACGCTACTGTATTATGCTACAAAACTTATATATTTTGGTGGAATGCTTATTTTCAGCAATGGTGTAACCTGGGATGCAGAAATGAAAATAGTAGGATTAGCTTTTAGGATTGTGTTGCAGATACAGTTCCAACAGAAATGACTTAATGCATTACCATACACATAGATCACGGATGTCAAACTCGCTGTGTCATGTGACACATGACATTTTTCCCTTCACAGAGCTGGGGTGGGCATGGCCTGTATGTGACACATCTGGCACGTATGCCATCAGTTTGACACCCCTGACATAGATGATGTGAGGAGGCCCTTGAAACAGCTGCACCAAGTCTTGAGGAGATGAGTTCAGAGAGATGCTGTAATCACTTTACACAGCTTTAGTAATTACTGACTTTAGAATAGAACAGAACAGAATTCTTTATTGGCCAAGTGTGATCGGACACACAAGGAATTTGTGTTGGTGCAAATGCTCTCAGTGTACATAAAAGAAAAGATACATTCATCAAGAGTCAAGAATAATAAGGTACAACACTTAATGATAGTCATAGGGTACAATAAGCAATCAAATCATACTAGGAAACAGTCAAATATAAATTGTAAGGATACAAGTGACAAAGTTACAGTCATACAGTCACAAGTGCGAGGGGATGGGGATAAGGAGTGATGAGATTAACAGTAATAGTAATGCAGACTTTGTAAATAGTTGAACAGTGTTGAGGGAATTATTTGTTTAGCAGAGTGATGGTTTTGGGAAAACCTGTTCTGGTGTGCAGTATTCTATAGCGTCATTTTGAGAGAGGGAGTTGAAACAGTTTATGTCCGAGTTTATATCTTGCTTGTGGTTTTCTCATGGTTAAAAACAGGTGCTGAGTTAGGCAAAGGACTTTTCTTATGTTTTAGGTTATTATATAATGTTTAGAGTGTTATATATATTTAAAATATATATAAAATATATTTTATGCTACTGAGAGTTGGATAAGAGTTGGATAAGTTGATCAGTAAGAAGATAGCAACAACAGTAAGGAGTAAGTAGAACTTTCTGTTTTTTGAGGGTATCTTAAAAGCTATCATGCCATTGCCATATCCACTGGGAGTCAGATGATAAATAAAAGTTCTTTTGTACTAATTTAGAACATAGATTTGCAGACTGGAAGAAAAATCTTGGAATACACTTTTAAAAGTCCTTTCACTTTACACGTAAAATACAAATTATATACTAGATCACTTATGAATCAGATCTCTAAGTTTTGTAACTTGACTTTATAACCATCAAGTAATATCAGGGTTGCACTGCTGGAAATTTAATCTAGGTTAACCAGGATCTTACAGTTATATATATGCTGCTATGAAATAAGCAGTACAGTGTAAATGATAGCTCAATAGACTGAGATAACAGCAAATTTTCCATAGTGCCCAGAAATTTGTTAAATGCTGGCAGAAATATCATACACATATGAGGATTGACATATGCTGAGATGGCTTGCTAACATACTTTTATTTGTGTTTAGTTTCCACTTCTGCATCATCCAGAAAAGTAGGGAAAGGGTTGTTGTGTGTGCATGTGCTGAATTTTGGAGAAGTAGAGATTGCAAGAGACTTTTTTCTTCTTCGCTTTATATCAGGGTTTAGCGAGAGGCAATCATACTTAAAGGAATACTTTTTCTTCTCTGAAAAGTAGGTAAAAGTAAAAGAAAATACTCCCTTGCTCAAACTCATGCTGCATCTAGAGACAGACAACCTCTTTTCTCTCAATCAACACAGGGCTTTTAAGAAAATAGAAGCTGCAGTGGCTCAAGTTTCTTATTTTTTCACTCTCAGATAAAATTACTTCCCCCCACCTCTGCTGTGGCAGAGGATGATGGAGGCCAAGGGTTTTGTTTTTCATTCAGGAAACAATTTAAGACAAACCCCCCCCCCCTCAAGTTATTTGAAATATCTAGAGTAGTTGGAAAAGTAGTTGCTTTGTATGCTAAGCATCCATGACAATAACCAGATGTGCAGACTTTGCCATATGCATACAGATATGGTTTTGTGATCTCTTACATAATTTTAAATAAAGTTTCTCAAATAATTAAATAAGTCTTTTTATTTCTTTACAGGTGGTTTGTCCAGATTGTAGTGATGAAGTTGCAGTAAAGAAAGATAACGTTCTTGTTCGTTCTTTCAAGGATGGCAAGTTGTGAGTCAAAACGTTTGATTTAATTACTATTTGTCTAAATACTATGATGTAACTAACAGAGATGGCAGATGGATACAGATCTGCTTTGTGGTAGTAGGTGATCCACATTTTATAGATAATTAATAATAGAAGATCGCTTCATTTAAATGAAGATTGTTTTATTGTCAAAATACTTAAAATATTTACTTTTTTAAATGCTGTTATCACAATTTGTTTAGCTCTTCAGTATCAAGGAAAGATGTACGGGAAATTAGTGAGTCTTCACCAAAACCTGATGCTGCATTAAAACAAGGTAAAAATTAACTTCAAAATTAGAAAAGGGAGACTGTGTTAATCTCAGTTATAATTTGCTAAAAAGATTTTATTTTATTTTTCTGTACCTTTCAATCAGAATTTCTGCACATTTACAAGTGTGAACTTGCTGGTCTCCCTTCTACATTAGCATTGGGACAAGGGCTACAGAGAGTGCCTTATGACAGAAAATAGGTAGTATTGGTCTGAGACATGGGGGAAAAAAATCAGATGCCAAAAACTAAATATTAATCTTTTCCTGGATTGAATGGATTGGATTGTCTTTTTTAAAAAAAATTGTGTCATGCCTATTTTAGATTTTATACTACAATTTCTATGTGCTTCCTGTCCCAAAATGACAGAAAATTATGCCAGCAGTTTTCAGCGGTTGTGCTGCCTACTTTCACCATTAAATAAAAGAGTAGTCTATCAAACCTTGATACTATCTCTGAGTTTATTGCATAATTAAAAATAAACAGAACCAATACCTTAGTAGAAATCAAGCTATAGTAATTTGAAGAATTAAAACATTTTAATGCTTAAAAACAATTTGAGAAACTCTATGCCTAGCCATTATATTTATGCCAAAAGCAACGTCTGCAATTGGTACCGTAAAAATGATCAAACGTGGCAAGGTTAGTAACTACTGTATTCCTTATTGCTGTCGATTATACTTTAGGAAATTGAAGAATTTTAATTAGTAATG
This sequence comes from Emydocephalus ijimae, assembly GCA_004319985.1. Lineage (NCBI taxonomy): Eukaryota > Metazoa > Chordata > Lepidosauria > Squamata > Elapidae > Emydocephalus > Emydocephalus ijimae. Next base: position 15,464 of record BHEV01067885.1, on the reverse strand, counting down.
TTGATCTTTGTAATAAGGGATATTTTCATGGAACAAAGTATTTCTTCAGGTACTTGAGTCCCTGTGGCCATTTAGAATTTTGCTCAACATAATGAGGACATTGTTTTTGAATAGAAGAAACTCTGACTTAAGTAACTATGGGTAAGAACTTGCAAGCAAACTAGGAAATTGAAAACAAGTCAAACCAAGACATACAATTATATCTGCCTTGTTTAGAAAGCCTTTAATTTTTTTCAGTTGGGACATTAAGCTATTGGTAAACATTTTTTTAAATTTGTTCATTCACACTTTGTTCATTTTAAGTCTTTGGTAGGTCCATCCATTCTAATAAAATTAATTTATTTACAGCTTTTGATCAGGCCTTAGAATTCTGTAAAAATAGAACTGTTCCAAGTAATTGGAAGACTGAGTTGAAAGAAGAAAGTTCCAGTAGTGAGGCGGAAGAAGAGGATGAAGATGAAAAGGACAAAGAAGATAATAGCAGTGAAGAAGAGGCAAGTATAATCTCATAGTATAATAAGTTTGTATTACATGCATGTGCCAAAATTTGTATTTGTTAATCTTGCTAGTCATTTCTGTCAAGCTTCGTATAAGCAGTAGTGAAAATCAGTATTTGATCAAAGTGAACTTCAGGAAAATTTCTGTCACTTTGGAAAACTATACCTGGATGCTTTATTCAGAAATAATAGCTTGAATAATAGAAGGAATATGTAAATATGAAGCTAATGAAGTCATTGTTGCAATCATAGTTGTGGGTTGAGGTCTTGAAGCATCAGCAAATGTTTATCAGATTGAAATCCACAATAAACCATATTGTTTTTTAAAGGAGAAAATTTTATTCCCAGTTTACAGCTTTAATCAAATAACATACAACAGATTAAATTGCATTTAGTCAGATGTAATTGTACCAAAGTATTTATTTTCGCACTCTAAAGTTTCAGTCCTGTAGAAGCTTTCCTAGAAGTAATCCCAAGAAAGCAATACTAATTTCTCACCAGAACTTCATAAGATTGTAATTTTTGTATGTAATAAATTTTCTATATTTCCCCACAGTGGAACTCTCCAAATATTTTAAAATAAAATAGATTTGGAAAAAGAATATTTGTTTAAAGATAAAAAATAATATTGAACGTTAGAGTAAAATATTATAATGTCCTATAATAGTATGATGGTGATATTTTATTTCCTTGTTGTTGATTTTTGAGATAGTAAGCTATGTTAATTTCTTTATTTATTTATTCCATTAGGAAGAAATAGAGCCCTTTCCTGAAGAAAGAGAGAACTTTCTGCAACAACTCTATAAATTCATGGAAGATAGAGGTGAACATTTCATTAGGTTTACTTTACAGCTTGTTTTATTGCATGAGAATTTAATATAGCCATGAATCACATTGCTTTTCATTCCTGGTAGTTGAATGTGTTCCTTTTTAAGATTTGCATTCTTAGTTAATAAATTGTATACATAGGAATCAAAGGTAATTACAAATATTTGAGTATGTAGTGTTACAAGGTGTTACAAAGTGTTACAATTTAAAAAAATAATTTAAAAGGTTACATATTTTTTAAAAACCCTCTCAAATGTATTTATATAATATCTGCAACGCTTCTGGGTTATCAAAACCACCAAGCGTGTCCCACCAAGCAGTACTGCCACTTGTCAAGTGACTTTTCCCCAATTGTTGCAGTCCTAAGCAGGCAACTAAAATGGATTATCCTTGCTAGTTCCTATATTTGGCAAATAAAGAATTATGGGGGCAGGAAGGAAAATCATCCATGGAATTCCAATTTCTTCCTCCTCTGAGGTCTTCCCATGATCCAGATCAGATGGGAAGTTGGCAAGAATATTGTAGGACAAATATGGATTCTCTAGTTATTTGCCAAATGCACATTAGCAAACACAGGATGTTAGCCAAAATGTCCAGTAACATGACTTTGTGTTAGTTTTGCAAATATTTTTATCATAAAGTTTCCTGTTAAGTGCTGCTAAATTCTATTTTGTTCTGACTACCTCTGGACCTCATAAGTACAAGCTTCTCTAATTATTTGAAGAATTATTTTATTATAAATATTGTTATGTAGTTTAATTGGGAAGACAAAGCTTTAGTTGAATTCTCTACACATTTATTTGGAATAAGTAGCACCGAACATGGTTGTGATTATTTTTGGTTAAATAAGCACAAAATATATGTTACATAATTTTTGTGTGAGACTAAAGTTCTAAATTGATTTATTTTCAGTAACATTAATATGAAGAATTCTCACCATGCTCAAGCACTTAATTCAAAATTTAATTTGTTTCATAGGGACTCCTATTAATAAACGACCTGTCCTTGGATATAGAAATTTGAATCTCTTCAAATTATTCAGACTTGTTCATAAACTTGGAGGATTTGATAACGTAAGTACTATGAACTATGGGAAAAAGAAAAATAACAATCTAAAAAAACTGTAGTAGTATCACTTTATACAACTACAAAAAGAGTTGTATAGAAGATGAGAACACAATTTTTAAATGCAATTGTGTATATTTGTTTTTCTTATGGAAAGAATGTAACACAATATTTGAATAACATTTTCTCCACTTGTGCTGTTTATACCACAAAAATGTCATTAAACAAATACTACAAGATGAAATCCTTTTTATACATAAAAGAAGTTCTAGCACTAGAAGAATAACATCTAAAGGAGCATTAAAGTACAAAGATATTTATAGAGCAAAGTTGTGGCTTATAGAATATTGGCTGATTGTATTTTGTGCTTTTTGCAAGCATAACAATTCCTTAGAATTTGGTTGCTTTTATATTTTGTCGCACAGTCAGATGTTTAGACTGGATTTGGCATTTTTATCTACCTATCAAGTTGTTCCCAAAGATCGGGGATAGGCAAATATTGTTTAATGGTATTAAAGGTATCATTAAGGATGAAAGCTGGTCCAAGTAAAACTGCCTTTTGCAATTGACTGATGGCGAGTGTCAATGCCAGTAGCACTGAAGTGATGCTCCATTTGTTTGGAATTGTTTACAAGGTGTTTATTCATTGACAGTATTATTGATACTATCTTTGCTGTTTTTTGTGACATATTATTACATTTTCGAAAATGTGAAATTCCAGCCAGTTCTTTAGCTGGTGTTGGCCTTCATATGCATTGAGTTCTTCCCAAGAAACTAGGATGTTGTAATATATTGGAATAGTAGTGACCTTTTGCAATTGATAGGTGGAAATTTTGTCAATGTGCATATTTGCTAAATGCTGATAATTACTTGGACTGCTTCATGATTTTTCTACCTATATTCTACAGTAATACATTTATTGCCAGTGGTTGTTTTTAAACATTTGACGATCCAAGTAAATGGTAATGAATTAAAGATCTTTTTATAATCGATGTAAACCTATGTAAATTTACTTTTTGATTTTTGAAATTCTCCAGGACCATTTTATCAATCAGAAGATGATGTTTTGTTTTTTTATTTCTTTTCTGTTCTGCTGAAAAATTGTTATTTTCTTCTAAATCTTGAATACCTGCTAGTAATATAAATACTGTAAGTAAGCATGTTGTTGGCCTGTAGTTTCCTGTGTTGTCTCTTTTGCTGATTTTTTTTAGAATCAGCTAGGTTTTGTCAATTATTAGAAGTTGCTGATCTTTCCTTTATGTAATACTTCATTAAGATGTTTAGCTATAATTGGATGCAAGGTAGTCAGTTCTTTGAGGCAATAGATGACTAGATGGTCCACTGCTTCAGCTTGTTTGCAGAGGCTGCTTTTATTGTTGTTATTATTACAAATATTTTAACAATAACCTTTATTTTATTTGCCAATATCAACCACTGACATTGTACGGTAGTGAATTATTATGCATAATGTAATTTATGATAATGGCAGTTAATTGATACTTCCTTAAAAATATTAAATAAAATTTTTATAGAATTGCAATCTAATATACAGGTAGTCCTTGACTTATGACCATCATTGAGCCCAACATTTTCCTGGCTGAACAAGGCAATTGTTAAGTGAGTTTTGCCCCATTTTACTTTTTGCCACAGTTGTTAAACAAATCACTGCAGATCTTAAATGAATCATGCAACCATTAAGCAAATGTGGCTTTCCCCATTGATTTTGCCTGTTGAAAACTGGCTGCGAAGTTTACATATGATGATCACATAACCTCACTACCCTGCAACTGTTATAAATTCATGCTGGTTGCCAAGCCTCCATATTTTGATTATGGCTATAAGGCTGTAAGTATGCTGCAACTGTCATAAGTGTGAAAACTGGTTATAAGTCAACTTTTTCAGTATCATTGTAACTTTGAACGGTCACTAAAGAAATTGTTGTAAGTCGAGGACCAGTTGTATACAATTTACTGGAAAAATAGTTACTGTGCTTGTGGCAGTACATTATAAAATTTTATAGAAAAGTGAGAAAATCAAGAAATTGCAAAATTTTAAGTTATGATTTAGATTTTAGTTTTGATAGCTTCATGTTTCTGTTGAGGAGGTGAGACTTGCTCATGTATCTAAAATAATAACCGGCAAATATAGAGTAGATTAAATGTAAGATTCTTAAAGAGTGTGATTAGTTTATTGGATATAATGCTAACATCACAATTTGCAAAATAGGGCTTGCATGGATTAATTTAAAGCAGTAAAATGATTACTAAGTGGGATTTAAAATGGCAGGTCCAATGATAATTTGCAGCTATAATGTATTCAGTATTAATAAATTCATTAATTTAAAAATGCATCTGAAATTAAGTGTTCCATATTCTTACCTATAACAGTGAAAACCTATTTTACATCCTACAAAATCAGAATTTATTTTAATTATGTATAAAATAGATGCTTGAAATAAATCTTAATTCAGGGATGCCAATTCATTGATTAATGTATATGTAATTTAAAATGGAATCTAGTAATCACTTAGATATAACATATTCTTTGATAAGGTAAGAATATTGTTCCATTGATAGGAAGAAAAGCCTTTGTTTAAATTGTGATGAATGGAAATAACAGCCAGTAAAATTATATGTGTCTTCTTGAAACATCTAGCATGCCTTTTGGCAAAAATGTCTAATAACTTCTATTCTGGTTTTTGTATGTTTTGGAGAAAGAAAGGTGAATAAGAGTGTTTGCTTTGCAGTTCATGTCATAGCTTCATAGATAATTTGTAAATCCAGCTTTCAAAAAACAGGAATGATATATAAAAGGGAAGTAGTCATTTAATATAATTGCTTCAATTGGCCTTCTTTGTTATAAATATTATTACAATTAAAGCTGTTGAATCATTAATAACAAAGCTAAAATTATTTAACTTTCATGTAATATTTGAGGAACAAGCAAAATTATGCAAATGAATTCACATGTATCTAACTTTGGGTAAAAATAAAAAAAGTTTGCTTTTGGTCAGTCTCATCAATCTGTTCTGCTTTCTACTGGCACACTGTTCCTGTATAATATAGACATCAGTGGATTCAAGTGATATATCTCATTAAACTACACTGCTCAAAACATAAAGGGAACACAAAAATAAGACATCCTAGATCTGAATGAATGAAATATTCTTATTAAATACTTCATTCATTACAGAGTTGAATGTGCTGACAACAAAATCACACAAAAATTATCAATGGAAATCAAATTTAGCAACCCATGGAGATCTGGATTTGGAGTTACACTCAAAATTAAAGTGGGAAAAAACACTACAGGCTGATCCAACTTTGATGTAATGTCCTTAAAACAAGTCAAAATGAGGCTCAGTAGTGTGTGTGGCCTCCACGTGCCTGTATGACCTCCCTACAACGCCTGGGCATGCTCCTGATGAGGTGGCGGATGGTCTCCTGAGGGATCTCTTCCCACACCTGGACTAAAGCATCCCCCAACTCCTGGACAGTCTGAGGTGCAATGAGGCATTGGTGGATGGAGCGAGACATTATGTCCCAGATGTGCTCAATTGGATTCAGGTCTGGGGAACGGGCGGGCCAGTCCATAGCAACAATGCCTTCACTGCTGACACACTCCAGTCGCATGAAGTCTAGAATTGTCTTCACTTAGGAGGAACCCAGGGCCAACCTCACCAGCATATGGTCTCATGAGGGGTCTGAGGATTTCATCTCGGTACCTAATGGCAGTCAGGCTACTTCTGGCGAGCACATGGAGGGCTGTCCAGAGGGTGGCCCCCTAAAGAAATGCCACCCCACACCATTACTGACCCACTGCCAAACCGGTCACGCTGGAGGATGTTGCAGGCAGCAGAACATTCTCCACAGTGTCTCCAGACCCTGTCACGTCTGTCACATGTGCTCAGTGTGAACCTGCTTTCATCTGTGAAGAGCACAGGGTGCCAGTGGCAAATTTGCCAATCTTGGTGTTCTCTGGCAAATGCCAAACGTCCTGCATGGTGTTGGGCTGTAAGCACAACCCCCACCTGTGGACGTCGGGCCCTCTTACCACCCTCATGGAGTCTGTTTCTGACCGTTTGAGCAGCCACATGCACATTTGTGGCCCACTGGAGGTCATTTTGCAGGGCTCTGGTAGTGCTCCTCCTGTCCCTCCTTGTACAAAGGCAGAGGTAGCGGTCCTGTTGCTGGGTTGTTGCCCTCCAACGGCCTCCTTCACGTCTCCTGATGTACTGGCCTGTCTCCTGGTAGCACCTCCATGCTCTGGACAGTACGCTGAAAGACACAGCAAACCTTCTTGCCACGGCTCACACTGATGTGCCATCCTGGATGAGCTGCACTACCTGAGCCACTTGTGTGGGTTGTAGGCTCCGTCTCATGCTACCACTAGAGTGACAGCACTGCCAGCATTCAAAAGTGACCAAACCATCAGCCAGAAAGCATAGGAACTGAGAAGTGGTCTGTGGTCACCACCTGCAGAACCACTCCTTTATTGGGGATGTCTTGCTAACTGCCTATGCTTTCCAACTGTTGTCTATTCCATTTGCACAACAGCATGTGAAATTGATTGTCAATCAGTGTTGCTCCCTAAGTGGACAGTTTGATTTCACAGAAGTGTGATTGACTTGGAGTTACATTGTGTTGTTTAAGTGTTCCCTTTATTTTTTTGAGCAGTGTATATAGCTTAGGCCACTTTTCTTTTATTCCAAGTCACTTAGTATTTATTTAGGTAATGTGTTATCTGCCACAGGAAATCTGAAGCATTAAAAAATGGATAATCCTAGTTTCCTAGTTAATTTAAATCATTTATATTGCTGCTCGTATTAAACCAAACTCTGAGTGGTTCACAATGCTAAAATAAAAGCTGAAAAAATATGGATGAACAATAAAAACATAACAAAATAAAGAACAAGACCTGTCACTTTAGCTAAACTTTCCCTTGCAGCCCAACAAATTTGTTCCTTGCCAGTTTCATCCTATCCCAGCACTTTGGGAGAAAGGACTTAAATCTTAAGTGATTTTCAGAAAGTTAAAAATATGGGGGCTACTGGACCCCAGGGGGAAGGGTGTTCTAATGGGCAGAGGCTAATATGGAAAAGCACACTCATGTGATGGCAACATTTAAGGGATGGGACCAGGAGCATGCCTACCCTATCCGATCTGGTAGGCCAAGCAGATGTCTTCAGAGAGAGGGAGTCAAATAAATAAATTGCCCTTTATTCAACTTCGATGTACAAATTTTTGATATAGTAGACAACGAAGGAGATGGGAGGATGATATCCATGATTGGACAGGCTTGAACCTGGCAGCATCCCAGAGAGCAGTGGAGGACAGAGACGGATGGAGAAGCGTGGTGGTTAAATCTTCGCAGGCGCCCCAACGACCTCAAAAGAGGTCACGGGATAGGTGAAGGTGATAGGTAGTCCAATTAAACCCTTTCCCTTATAAACTTGTTTCATCCTTTCCCCCTCTATTCTAGATCATTTCTAGAATTGGGCAGTTCTTATGTGGGTAGCTATTCAAGAAGTGAAGGGAAAGGAACTATTCCATCATATGTCCTTCCACTTGTGCAGATATTATACCTCTCAAGTGCATCTCTAGTGAACAGACTTGGGCAGATGAAAATAAATTTCTCTATATCAAAGCAATAAGAAAATACTTGTTTACATCAAATTTTTACTTGACATTTCAGACCTTGTAGAATGAGTTATTTTAATCATCAGGGTGTTACTTATTTAAGCTTCAACAAAAGGCTATTCTTATTATATTTTATAGATTGAAAGTGGAGCTGTTTGGAAGCAAGTATATCAGGACCTTGGTATCCCCGTCTTGAATTCTGCTGCTGGATATAATGTTAAATGTGCTTATAAAAAGTAAGTAATTAATGCTTCAGTTTGGCACTCAAAAATGAATTTCTTTATCATCTAAAAGTACATTCACTTGTACAGGTAGTCCTCAACTTACTGTCATTCATTTAGTGACCATTTGAAATTACAATAGCACTAAAAAGAGTGACATGCCCATTTTTCACACTTTATGACAATTGCGGCACCCCCATGGTCACCTGATCAAAATTCAGACTTGGCAACTGGCATATATTTATGACACTTGCAATATTCCAGGTTCATGGGATCACCTTTTCAACTTTCTGATAAGCCGTCAATGAAAAAGCCAGATTCACTTCACAACTGTTTTACTAAATTAACAACTGCAGTGATTCACTTGACAACTCTGGCAAGAAAGTTCATAAAATGGAGCAAAACTCACTTAGCAACTGTCTTGCTTAGCAACAGAAATTTTGGGCTTAATTGTGGTCATAAACTGAGGATTACCTGTTTTTGTTCTAAAGCTGTTCTAAACATTTGCACGTTTTCAGTCTTTTACTAATCTCAGTCTTCCATCCTTAAGCCATTTATCTGGATGTTTTGTAAATCATTTCTAAACTACTGTAATTTAAGTAATGAATTCATATCATCAAAATGTAATTGTAAAGCAAACTAATGCAAACTGATTTTGCTTGTTGCTGTCATTTTTTAGATATCTCTATGGCTTTGAAGAATACTGCACATCAGCTAATGTTGAATTTAAAATGGCACTGCCAGAGAAAACACCAAGCAAACCCAGTAAGGAGCATGAACAAGAGGTGAAAAAGCAGGAAGAAGTTGAACTAAATGTAAAAGAAACCAAGGTGAAAAATGAAGAAAACGATGTTGAAATAACAGCAGTGAACAAACAAGTCATACTAACTGAGAATGAAAATGAAAAGAAAGAAAATGATAAAAGTTCTTTGGTAAGGGCTCCTCTCCCCCAATCCAATTTTAGTGCACAAACTATTTTTTATTAAGCATCTCAGGGAATGAATGGCATTTACAGAGTTAACAGAGCTTCAACTTATTTTGGACAAAATAGATCTTTGGAGGATTTATTAGTGAAAATATTTGCACTTCTGAATAAATATTAGCTTTTAAGGGAAACACTTTTATAAGGCCAAATCACAGGTTATTTGTGCCTTTATCAGCTTACCAATTCTTTGTATTTGGCACATTTTGAATTAATACTACTTGCACAAATTATATGCATGTGCTATATTTAAATATATCATTTATATCTAATTAGTGTTGTACTTTTTAGATAATATCATAGTATTAGATAGTATCATAGATTGTAACATTTTTTCTGTTCAAAGTTAAAAAAAGAGGAAAGTAAACATGCAGTTTTTAAATTAGAAAATTAACTTCATTAATCTAATCTTGCAATTGTTATTTATGTTTAACAAGACAAATATTAATCACAGCATGGTATTACTGTGTAATCAACAACTAATGTATCATACTAATGATACTTACAGTACAAGTGAAGGATAATTATATCCATATTAGCTAGTTATTTTCTAGAACAAGAACATGTTCTTCTTTTGTATTCTTCACACTGGAAGAGAAGCGTAGGAATCATTCCAGAAAAAAACATTAAATCCTTATATAAGTGAAATATTTTAGGGAGACATTTAAAACTACTATTAGAGTTACCATACAAGTTAATTCTATTGGTGGAAAGTGAAATTTCAGTTAGTATATAAAGGCTTAGTTGTCTGGTGATGAAGCAATGGGGGAAAAGTCAGGAAAAATAACACTATTTTCAGAGGCCCAAATGATCTTTTGAGATCTAGTTTGGTACAGTATTAAAACACCAGACTAGAAACTACGAGTTCTGAGCCTCCCTTGGACATGAAAGCCAGATGGGTGACTTTGGGCCAGTCATTCTTTCCCAGTTCAACCAACGTCACCGGAGAAAAATGGGAGTATTAAATATGTTTGTCATCTTCAGTTACATATTTAAAAAGGCAGGGTAAATAATAAAATCAATGCCAGCTGGATGACTTTGGCCCAATCATTCAGCCTTAGAAAAGAAGGCAGTGGCTACCTGCTTCTGAAAATCTTACCAAGAGAACTGTATGAAGTTGTCCTGGCGCTTGGCAGGAAACCGAGACTGACTGGAAGGGACAAAAGACAAAGACAGACTTTAGACAGACTTCAGTGACCTGAGGACCTCCTTGGTGCTCTCTGAGCTTGCTTGTTTTCTTGCAGATATTTCATTACCCAAACTAGGTAACATCAGCAGTGCTAGTAAGGAGTGCTGTTTGTGGTTAGTTTATATTCTGGTGTCTTGCCTTGTCAGTGTTGGTGGTCTAAGAGAGCACCAAGGACCCCTCATGTCAAACCTGAGCTACAAATATTCTCCTTTATTAGTAATTCAGTGATGACTGAGTGATGCTATGAAGACTGTAAAAACCAATAAAGTGGGAATGATCTGAGTCAGATATTTTGCAACTGTATAATGAAATGTTATTGCATTCATTATTTCAATCTGAGATACCTTTCAAACAGCTGATGATCATGAATTTGTTGCTACATTAATATTGGGGTAGAATAAGCAGTATTCGATTTTGAAGATGATCATCAGTGATGTTATCCTGTTTGAGTTCAGTAACATTATAAACAATTCCAATAACTGAAAATTGACATATATTCATTTTAACTGATTTAACTTACAGGTGGTACTTGTTTAATGATCACTGATTCAGCACATACTTGAACTTAAAATGGTGCTGAACGAATTGTAGTTACAATCAGATCTCATACTTACAGCTATGTCCCACAATCATGTGATTGTCACTTGCAACCTACCCTGCTGGCTTCCCACAACCAAAGTCAGTGAGGAAGCCAGCAAGAAGTTGCAGTCACTTGAGGTCTTTGCTTAACAACCTACAAAATCCTTGCTTAACAACAGCAACTGTGATTTTTAAGAACTGCTGTTGCCAAGTGGTGCACGTACATGTTTTTTTCTATTCATGGCCACTTCACTTAACAATGGAATTTCCTGTTTTAATTAGTGCCATTAAACAAGAACCATCTGTATAGGAATGCTTTCTTTAAAGCAATACTTTCATTAAAAATAAGGGGAGAAGTTAGCATTTAATACTGAGATATATATTATTTTCTATTCCAAAGAATTGCTATAATTAACTTGAAGATTCTGAATTTTCTCTATTCCATTTGGATTTGAATGGGGCAGCAATTGAATAGTAGTTTGTTTAATGTTCATTCAGAAGACATTATTGAAATCAAAGCTTTTGCCTTTGAAGATTAGACATTGCCTAGGAGGAGTGCCTACCTGCCTGCCTTTTACTAATCTTTTCTTTCCAATAAAATTAATCTTCTTTTCATGTTTTCTACTGTAAAGAGAGAAGGATAACCTTTGGATACAATTATTGCTAATGAAGGATCAATTAGTTTTATAAAAGAACTTCCTTATTTTTCAGGCAATTTTAATTTTGTCAAGCTTGCCATCCTGGGGTAAAAAAGGTTGCTGGAAAATATATAGAAACATACATAAGTGTAGTTGCAACACTCATGAGAAAATAACCTTGCAATCAATTCTCATATATTTATGACCTTTTTTATGTCTCTCTCTTTTAGTCACATGTTCACCATTACAGTCTGGCAGTATTGTCCTATGCCTGACCTGTATCTCTCTCCCCCCCTCCCCTCCCCAGCATAGGGATTTTGAAACAAGCTATCTCTTCCTGAGCTGCTTTTGTTCGCAGAACAGCACATTCCTGAAAAGTGCTAATCACAAGTTAACAAGCTCAAGTCTTTGACCTTAATTAGAGTTGGACCCCTACCTTGCTGCCTGACACTGACAAAACCCTTATCAGTTTCTCACTGAAGTCTTTTTTGCCCTGTGTGCTCCCTGCTAAGAGCAATGAGTGCACTGGGCAAACAGCTGGTGCTACCACATTCCTTTCAATGCATGCTCCTCAACACATGACTGCTTAGTCACTTGTAATCCCAATGAATGTAAATACAAACATCAATTCTCTTGCTAATTATCCCAGTGCTGGGATAAGCATTCCAAAGGGGAGGAGAGTGAGGGAAAGGGGCTATTTGTCTATTGATCTGCACTTCCTGCCATTTAGGTCATTCAGCTGTTTGAGTTCTATCCTGATGCTATAAAGCAAATGAAAATTGAAGTAAATTCATAAGCACAATCAAGTGATTTTCTCTCAGTGATTGTTTAGTTTAATGACCAAATAGTCTATTCCAGGGGTCTCCAACCTTAGCAACTTTAAGACTTGTGGACTTCAACTCCCAGAATTCCTCAACCAGCAAGTCTTAAAGTTGCTAAGGTTGGAGACCCCTGGTCTATTCCAATTGTGTAGCTCTTCTTATGATAGACTTCCATTCTATTTCTTGCTTGAGGTCATGTACATCATCCTCTCTTAAAGATGCTGGGCAGGGCACCAATTTGCAAGCAAATGTATTTTTAAGCATGTGCAGTTTTTCATACCTGACAACAAATGATTCATAAGCATATCCACACCACACCTTTCTTTGCAACAAAACATGAAAATGGACCCCTACTGTGAATAGTAAGGATTGCTGATTTTGGGACATTAGTTGAAAATGTTAATTGATTGCTGGTTTTTGGACTTAGTTGAAAAAATGGCTGGTACAAAGACAGTCCATTTAATAATTAACAGTTTCTTTAATTGTGAATGATAGCAATGTTCCTCTTTCATATAGGGGATTAAAACATGTTTTCAGGAGCCTCCAAATGACCAGGAGAAAGAGTTAAGAATAACCATAACAAATGATGAAGCCAATGTGGAATGTAAAGAAGACACAGAATGTCAAAATCTGGAAAATCAGAACCCCATTCCAGAAACTGAAGAGAGAGCGATATCAAAGTAAGATTCATTTATTTTCTTAAAATTCTGTGAAAGGAGCAAGGTTTTTTTTTAAGCAAACTTTAACAAGATGTAATTTTTTAAAAAATGTGGAAGGGTAGATATCACATTTCTTATCATCATTCTGCCTTACTTAGAAATTTTTGTTGGATATAATTTGTCTGGATATCCAGTTTATTTGCATCAGTGTTGCAAATTAATTTTTATTCTGTTTTTTGATTAACAGAAATTATGCAGGTATTAAGGAGATTGTTGAAGCATTTGCTGAAGTAGTTCTGCTCATTCTTCCACTCCTCACTCATTGTGTTTGATAGTCAGTATTTGACAGAATGAATGAATCACTTGGAAATGAACAGTATCTGTGATTTTGCTGTCATTTACTAGAGTAGGAACTCTAGATAAATTTATCTTTCAGGCATTTAGATTTAGAGGAGGAAAGGCCTCCCAGAACTAATGTGTAGGAGTTTTTCTGTTCAAATTTTATAATGTATTACTAATAAGTCAAGTGAGTTAATTTCTTAGTTAACTGCACTAACTGCCTTATTGAGAATTGCTATTACCTTTTCATAATTACATGTTTCCAGTGATTTTGTTGGTGGAGTTTTGAAACTAGATTGTGACAAAAACCTGCTAAGAAAGTAGGGAGGTTAAGTAAAAGGAGCCTTTTAGAAAATGTAGGGAAGCACTGTAGCTATGGAGTAAACTTGAAAATCGTTTTGGAAAAACTAAATTGCCTTGCAGAATTCATTAGCACATGCCACCTTTGAATGTAAATGTTTTAACAATGTATATGTAATCCACATTAATGTTGAATACAGTGAAACCTCAACTTATTGAAGTTTGATAGACTTTACATGGCAGTTTATGTCATTAACAAAATGACATTGTTTAAATGACATACTCTACATGACATAATTTCCATCATTAGCATCACACAAATTTCATCATGTGTGTCATTTCCTGTAATGTTCTCACATAGATGCGAATAAATGTATAATAGGTACAAATGATATGATTTGTATAATTTCTAATGTCAGTGTGAAAATGACATTTGATTATATAATTTGTTTAATGGACATTTGTGAATAATGAATACTACTTCCCACATTAAAATGAAGTTTCACTGTATATTGGTACTATACAAATAGAAATGTCTCTTACTAACCCAAAACCTGATGTGACTCCCTTATATTTTTAACTGATAAAAATATGATATTGAATTTTAGCTTTTTTTAAAAGTTATTTTACAGCCCTTAAGGTTTCAGAAAATTCTGGACATTACATGTAGAAATATTGATTCTGGGTTGAGTTTCACTATCATACAAAGATCATATTACCTATGCATGTACAGTAAATATGTTAGTCATGTGATTGAAATATGCAGTGTCATTCTTTTGTTTTAGGATATTGGGGCAAAAGAACAGCTCCAGAATGTTTATTTTTATGTGTTTGTGTGCAGTGTGTGCATGTATGTGTAGGTGTGTGGGAGAGAGACAGAGATATAGTAGAGCAATTTACATTGTCAATGTAGTGTTTATATAATGTTTTAGATGAGAAGATACTGCCTCATAGATCACATTTACACTTCATGTTAACACAGAAAGCATTAGCGATTTGCTTTCAGTGTGCAGTTTTCACTCTTTTGTTCTACTTCAGTTCCATAGCTTGCATATATCGTTTGGGCTGTTCAGTGCACTAGGTAACAAAATCTACTGATGCCATTAAACTTAAACCATTTCAGACATGATATTCTTCCGATTAAAATTGGAATTCTGATTTTTTTGGAAATCGCCCACCTCCCCCTTTCCCCCCCTTCTTCTCCTCCTTCCCCTCCCCTCAGAGGCCCCCTGAGTCAGGAGTTGCTACTGCCGGCACGGCTCCAGTCCCGCGTTGCCTCAGGAAGGGAAAGGCAAAAAGGAAGAGCCGCGGCGGGGCTTTGCAACAGCAGCAGCAGCACCGGAGACTCAGGCGCAGCAGGTCCCGGTTTTGCCTTTCCCTTCCCAAGGCAACGCAGGACTGGAGTCGTGCGGAACCGCGCCGGCGGTAGCAACTCCTGACAGCCCCAGCTGGACACCTGAGCGGAGCCTGGGAGGTGCGAGCGGAGGCCACTGAGCGGCAGGAAAAGGGAGCTGGGCAGCCATGGACCATCTGTCTCACCATGTAACACGCCACCGCCCGGCCCTGGCGAGGGAAAGCGGCGGGTGCTCCCCAGGCGGCGGCCTCGGCCCCGCCCCTAGGGAAGCGGCTGCCCAGCTCTGGAGCTGATCCACACGTGACCGGCTGGAAAGGAAGGGTGTGTGGCGTTGGTGTTGTGTGTGCGATTTC